>JAPDSC010146206.1:0-17036 GCA_026290005.1 Latrodectus geometricus | reverse complement strand
CACATTTTATTTTAAAAGAATGAATGGATATTTTTAATTTATTTATTCTCCAAATATATTTCATATGGAGTAGAACTAGGTGAATATATGTTATAATAAAAAAGGAAAAACACTTTTATTATTTTTAATTCTAAAATTTAAAGCATACTAAATTATTTTAACTTAAGCAGATTGATCTTATCTATAAATTAGTAAAGACATTTTGAAAATTTTCTATTACATGAAAACTTCCATCATCATACCTTACGATGACAAAATTAATCCCATCTTTAATTGGAAAAAAAATCTTTAATCCCAAAAGCACATCGGTTTTCATAAATATGTCAAAAATGTTTTTAGTAAGAAAATATCTGCAAGAGACCATTATAGCTATTATTTTCTATTTTTATGCTATTATTTCTATAAATCTTTTGTTCAAAGGGATAAAACGTGAAATTTAACCGCTCTGAATGTAATGGTTCTTAAGAATCAAAAGCATTTTTAAAAATTAAATTCTTGAAAGAATAGCTGGCTTACACTTCTTAAGTTAATTCAACTGGGCTAAAGGATATAAAGTAACTCCGAATCATGGGAAATTCTTCCCAGTCCAAGGTAGAACAATAAAACCATTGAGCTAAAGGTCAAAGAAATGTGTGAATAGCTATCGGTTCCTTTAAAAAGAAATGTTCAAACATAAACTATTTTAAATTCTGGCTTATATACTTATTAAAAACTTCAAAAAAATAAATAAATTTCAGCTAAATCAGCGACATCTTTAATTAATTCTCTTTTAACCATGATTCATGGACTCACTTCAGAGGGGCATGTATTTACTTTTCCATTTGATTTCTGTCCATTATTCATGGAAATTTGCTTCAATAGTTCCGTCTCTCTCATCAGGTCTCCCAAATGATTCTAAAGTCATTAATCAAGATTTTTCTGTAATTAATGATTTTATCAAATTCAATTTTTTTTAAATTCAAACAGTCTTTTGTATACACGTTAAACTGGTAAAATATCTTGACTTTAACAAATTGATAACAAAGATACAATAATGCAGAATAGTAAGAGTCAAGATAAAAACAAATTAAAAGCACCATAAATATAAATATAAATATTTATGTAATATATTTAATTATTGTTTTTTTTAGAATTAATTATTGTTTTTTTTAATTGTTAAAAAAGGTTTATCAGTAAGAGAATGTAGCTTTGTAGACTACTCTATATATATTGAGTTGTTCGGAAAGTTATTTCGTTTTATATGAAATTGAAAAATTATAGGGAATACATATTTTATTGAATTGTATATTATCAATTCTAGTTTAATATCTTTTTACATCTTTCTGGTCGTAGCATGATTTCATACTCATAAAATGGTTAGTTTTCACTAGCAAGAAATTGATTTAGATAGGGAAAAAAGAAATGACTTTCCGAACAACCCAATACAATGAAGTAAATCAGAAGTTTTCGAACAAAATAAAAATTTGGGATACTATTATGGTTGATGGTAATATTCTTTATGATTGAATGTATACACGGAAAATTGTTCGTAATCTCTTTGTTTATATTTAGTGCTGAAGTTTATATCATGTTCATGTAATTTTACATTATGAGGACATACACAAAATTTACCCTAAAGTTAAAATTACAATTTTATTGATAATGATTTTGGAATTACTCAATGTTGTCTGCTTTTTTTAACAATGAGATTTTGGTGTAACTTATTTTATTTTTATATCTATGTTACATATTTTATATTAATGGGAAATTCACATGTCTATGGATAGTCACTTATAAAAACAATAATTCTTATTCTAATTTATATTCAAAATCTTTTTTAGCTGCGAAAATAAGGAAGATAAATCCACTAGGCTATATTTAGTGAAATATGTTATGCTGCGTTTTAGATTCAGAGAAAAATTAATGTCTTCAAGAGGCATTTATACAAGGCTATGTATCAGTGTCTTTGAAATCAGGCACTGTGTGCTTTTAGGCTATTTTTTTTATCAGTGGATTGCACTGTGAAGCGAACATCCACTATGTAATTGCATTTCGACCCTTGGCGCACGAAATTAAAACTCAGCAGTCTCACCGATTAAGAGCGTATGCCATGGCTATCTGATGTAGCTAATGAATGGTAACTCCTTCTTCTCAAGTTAACGACGGCAAAAAATGAATAGGAAAAGCTCAGGCTTTCTTTCCTTTTGCATTTATATATCGCGTGGAACTTTTATTATTTTTGCGAGAGGAATTTACGGCGTTTTTAATTAGAGTGAGAGATAAGCAAGAGGCCTTATCGTTCACGAAGGTGGAAGAAGAAAAAACGAGAAGAAAAAGGCTAATTTTTGTTTTGCAATCTTTCACATTAAGGATCTGGCATCAATCCGCTGCGATAGCCCCTCTCTTGTGCTGGCACATTTTAACTCTTCTCTCTCTTTCGCTCCACAATCCTAGATAATCGCCCCCTCAAAATCCCAAGGAACGAATGCCAAGCGGGAACGAAGAAGTACAAAGTGTAAAAGCGAGCGTTTGGCTTTCCGCTTGAACTCGAATACTAATTGCATTAGGCGGCATTAAGCTGGGTCTAATCAAGAAATAGCACTTGTAACTACCGCATCAATGCCAGCCCTGGCGAGGGCTGGCCATTAATTTGGGCAATAAAGGGTTACTGGTTGCCACCACCACATGATACACTTCCTAATTAGAGCAGCCCCATTGCCAAAATTACTTCATTTATTCCTCCTGATACGTGCGGAAGGTTAGCATCGCAAGATGATGGCAAATTATTACGCCGACGTTACCAAAAGAGTGCGATCGGGAGAAAGCCCCCTCTTCAACAATAGGAATCATTCCTCCTCACTCCCACCCTCGTAGACCCCCTGCTCAACTCTTGGTATCTTCATTTCTCTCCACACGCACGGTTTCACGGGTTCACGTCGTTTGTTTATGTAATGAACCGTGCTGGGTTCGCTCCCGGATAGAAGAGCCCGCAACTCCCCCAACCCCGGGAAAATTTTCCCTTCTTTTCTGCACGCGGTGGAAAAGGAGGGGGTGGCCGAGAGAATTCGTTTGCAAATGAATAAGAGGATGGGACGGGGTGGTGGAAATTTCTCCTAGACTCATTAAAATGTTCCTGGGTTGCTCCTCCCGAGCAGCAGTATCCTTCAGAGTCTGAATTAAAATCTTTGATAATGCATTAGTGACAGAATGTCCGGATGTTCCTGCTACCCCCACCTTTATTAGAGGGAATCTTTAATCCACTTTCACGTGTGTACGAAGCTGTTACCATTCGAGGATTTATCAATGGGGAATGGTCAGTGGGGAACTATAGTTCAGGAATCGGGTCTTCAAATTAAATTTTGACTGACCCTGTGACATACCGCTCATTTGTGAGGAAACTTATTTAAATGGATTTTTGAACTTTCAAACATTTTGAATGGAAGTTAAATAGACTGCAATATTTAGGTTGCAGAATCCTATGTTTGTAGAAGCTTTATTATTATTTTTTTCTTATCTAAACACTGGTGATTAATTTAATGTTTTTACTTTTTCTCAAACTAAATATATTGATGAAATAAATTTGCTAGTGAGAGACACTCAATTTTAGTTTACATAATATCTCAAAACGATCACCTTACTTTGAGAAATGTTTTTATAACATGAGACATCTTTATTAAAATTTGAAGAAAAAAAAATCAAATATGATTTTGAAAATAAAGGAAGGAAAGTTAGTTTAGTTTTGAAAGATAAAAAAATGTGTAAAAATTAAAAAATATATTACAAATTAAACCTTCCAAGTTCATTTTTTCAGCTTTTCAAATTTCTCTAATCTTAACATATTCTAAGAATTTAGATTTTTATCAAACTACATTAAATACTTTTACTTCATATTTTACAATAATGTCATTCTACAGCAAATTATATTTATACAAAAATTTTGGCAAGACTTTCTTTAGATCTTTCCGTTAGAAACTGATGAATAATCTCAACATTTTGTTTGAATTTCTTATGATTCTTTCTTTGCATATTTATTTTTAAAAATATATAATTTCAATTCGTTTAACATTATGTCAAATTAAAGATAAATTTTTTTGTAACATTATTGAGTCTGGAGAAAATACTAAAAAACGTCTGAAAGAAATAAGTTTGATATAATAAGAAAAATACAATGAAATGTAAATAAGAATGCACATGAATTTATTAAGAATCAAATCTCTAATAGTAAAGATAAATAATAATATTTAATTGTTTGCCATTTTTTACTTGAAATTATCATAAATAAATCTTAAGACAAATAATTTTACAATAATATATAATGTTTTCTGAAAAATATCTGCAACAAAAATTGTTAGTTCTCATTAATTGTGATAATTTAAAGCATTTGTAAGGAAAAATTCTTAATACAGTTTTTTTACACTCAAAATAATTTAAATAATAATATTTATAAATGTTTAATATTCAAATTATTATATTTTTCATAATAGCAACCTTTTTTTATAGACATTTTTTATGAGCATATAAAAATGCCTAGCAATACAAACTTTAATACCGAGAAAACCCTTTACTCACTATATTTTTATTTAAGACATAAAAATTCTTTTAAATATAAAAAATTTACTGCAATTAAGCATAAAATATTTATTTTTCACATTGTTTTCTTCTTATTGAAATTATAGGGCTGATTATTGCATTTAAATTTGTGAGTGATGGTTAATTTTTTACTGTTTTAATTCTCATATAATAAATGAAGGCAATTATTCCTTAATTATTTCACTTTATTACTGTTATCAATGTTTTCTTATAAGCATCAAAGTATTTTTTGTTCATTATTGTCTGAAGCTCTCACTGAAGATTTTGTAATTAATATTAAAAACTTTACAATGTGCATACAAGCTTATCTTATAAAACTACGAGTGTTCAGGTAGTAAATAAACAAATGTATATATTTTAAAGGATTAGAATATATCAGGGAAGCATGTATTTCAAGCATGCATGTTTGTAATTCAAAAGATTCATTGTATTAGGGAGACAATAATATAATTCTTGAAATAAGATTTTCTTGAAAACTTCGACTTCCCAATGCTGCTGGAAACGAAGACTTTGACACGTAAGCTCTGCAGACATTTCTCTTCCACCATAGAAGAGGATGTTAAGTAATGGCGACGTATGCAGAGAGAGAACGTGGAACTCAAATATAAGTCTACTCAATGAATAGAAGAGATCAGGATGTCAGCGATCCTTTTGATAAAGAATTATTTAACCATCTTAATAATATTTACTGGCTCTAAGCCAAGAACGATGTCTCTGAATGGATGTTGAATAATAAATGCTGCCACTTCCTGAAAAGGAATTGAATGCTTGCGCTGGTGCTTAGCCTCATTTACGAAATTTAAATATCGTCTGCAATGAAATAGCTTTGAATTCGTTAGGAAATAAAGGCATAATTCGAAACACCTGATAGGAAGTTTCGAAATTATGTTATTCCTGGAAATGTTTATAAAGGGTTATATTAAATATGGTGATAAGCTGGACATGCTGAATATTATTTATTATTCGGTGAACATTTAGGAGTGTATTAATGTTACATACTCGTGTTATACAAAAATAAATATGTTACATTCACGTTACATACATGTATTACATACACGTACTATATAAAAAATAAATCTACAAAACAATAGCTTTTTATTATAATTTATTTCTTATACAGTTACGCAAATTAGAGCGGCACTATAGGCTACTAATAAAAGTTTTGGATGATGTCATTAAAAAACATGTTATTAGAAAATGCTTAAGGGTTTTGAGTTTCATATTGATTAACCGTGATCTTTGAAAATCGATTAATAGATTCGAAATTGATTTGAAGCATGATACATAATCGATTACACATGAAGTTTACAATTATAAATTCGATGAAGATTTATTTCTGGGAAATATTAAAAAACACTTAAAATGATATGAAATATAATGAAAGATGTTAAAAATTAATCTTCCATGAGTGTTCGCTTTTTCTTAGATTTTTATAATGATGTCACCGTAATTTTGTTATGTTTAAAAGTAATAGGAAACAAACTGTTATTTTTTTTCTTAAAAACAATGCAGGGTATTTTTTTATATTATTTATTTATAAGAAAATCCTTAATTTTTTTTAATATAAATTCAAAACTTTTACGAATCCAAAATAAATTTCCAGACAATTTCTCAGTTATGGAAAATCTCATGAATTTTCGAATCATTTATGAGATTGTAATGTAAACAAAATGAATAGAAATATTCCTACAATATTTTTATGAATTTAAAAATTGAAGCAAGTTAAAAAATAAGAATATTGTTTATGAAAATAATTTCTATTTATTCAAAAAAGAAAATTAAAATCTTCTTGAGAGACTTCACAATAAACATAATAACAAATTATTTACTCTGCCCCGAATAAACGTTTTGGAAGGAAAAAAATTGTTGCATTTATTGTTTTTTCACAAGATTGTTCTGTTAGCATAAGAGAAGCATAAATTAAGGAAAATTCAAAAGTTTTAAAAAATATAGACACATCAAGTAATACAAATTTTTACAAATATAAATGCCAGTGCTATGGCTTTTGAGTTTTCTGTAGGATAATATAATGACATAAGTTAAATTTATGTTCTGTAGTTGATCACGTAAAATTATATAAAAAATACAAAATTATGGTTTATTAATGTTAAATTATTTAAAAATATAAAATAGATGTATCTAAATATGTGTTAGTAGAAGCATTAATAGTTATTCGAATTTTATGTTGCGATGTATTTCATATATAGATACACGAATTATTTAAAATTTTCTTATTTCATTAAAATCTAAACTCAACGTTTACAGTACTTAGGTTAGTGTTCGATGATAAAGAGATAAAATATTTAAATACAAACACAAAATGTATTTTAATTATAACTACATTTTACTATAATTTAATTTAAATACTTTATTATTAATAAAAATCTTACTAAAAATTGATTTAAATACTATTTTAATTTTAACTACGTTAATAATAATACATTTAATAATATTTTATGATAAATATTTAAAAATATTTTGATATTTACCTATTTAGAAATAGACAATATCTTAAAATTTTAATTTTTATTAGGAAATGCAAACAATAAGTAGGGATGCGTCAAACACTTTAACAAAAAAATATTTTTCAAACTAATTTTATTGCAAATTAATATATATATATATATATATATATATATATGAAAAAAATGTTTCATTAACGCATAATTTATTTTGCTCATTTTCAAATAAGATAAAAAGAATTCTTCTTAAGGTACAATGACCTGATAAGGCATCTTTTGTGAAAAACACTTTGTGACCCATACACAAAATTTTCTTATAGATTCAAACTTTTTTGACAAAATGAAATCAGAATTTATTAAAGATTGAATCAAAACCCTTTTTTTTTATATATTTTTATCTTTCATTTTCTGAAATATTCCAGCACTTTTTCCAAAGAAACATTACAGAATATTTTCAGAAGTAAAGCTAGCCTTTCTTATTTCAATTAAACCCAATTTTAAGGATTCTTTACATAAAAATTTATAGTTAATTTTTTAAATGATAAAAAATATTTCAGGAGTAAAATTTTCGTTTTCCCTGTTTATTGTAAATTAAAAGATTTTATTGGATATTTTTAACTTATTTTATTTTTGTTACTTTTTTACTGACAATTTTAAGTATATCAATCTCTGCTTATTATAAATAATAAAAATAAATATCTTTTTTGTTTTAGTTATTTAATCCATTTAAAATTCTCACTTAAAATTTATTTACTATATTAAAAATGTAATGTAATACTTGTATATACTTATTTAGCTTATGTGTAATAAGAAATAGATATATAATATTTATTAAGTCTCAAAACACATCTTAGCAAAACTGTCTAACGGTAGTTTTTGCATTATATAATATTAACAGCAGTTAAATTAACTCTAAAATTTTATAAAACACAATTCTTATTTGTTAATTTAATAAATGTCGTCACAGAGTCAAAGCAGTAACGCAGAATCTACAAGTCATACACGCAGTAAAATATCAGAAATAGGGAAAATGATAAAATAAAAGGGAAATTTCATCATAAGTCTTGAACTAAGAGGGAAAGATAGTTTAAAGTGACGCGTACAAATGATTTGACACGGCAAATTCGTCGCCCGTTATTTAAAGAAGGAAAATTGTTTCCGAAGTTCCCAAATTGAAGGGGGCTTTGGGCGTGCAAAGTCTCCCTCACATTTGCCTAGTTAACTTTATGCGTGTCACCATTTGGAGGACTAAAACTTCCTTTTGATTCGTATCTTTTCGGGAAAAGGGTTCTTTAGAAAATGGATTCCGGGTCTTTCATTTTTCTTTTGGAATAAGGCCACAGCACGATGTGTCAACTTTTGGCGAGGATTTATAGCGTACTACCTTCGTATGTAATTCTGCCTTTAGTTTTTATGATTTGGGACATTTGGAGATTATGTTAGGAAAATATCAGCCTGCGCGCGCGGCTCTTTAAATCTCGTTTTTCAATTTCCTTACTTAGTTACAAATTTTCAATATACTTTTTTGTTTTCAAGCTTTATAATATAAAGAAATGAATTCCCAGTGTGCAATTTAGATTGATATATTATACATTTGGTTGTTAATATTTGAGAAAAAGAATACCAAATAATGTGCTTGATTGAAAATATTTTCAATTAAAAATTAAAGAGTACTTACAAGGTTTACATTGTAATTAAGAGACTAAAAACATATGTATATAAAAAAATGCCTATAAAAATAAATATTTAAAATGTTGGAGGAAACTTCTGTTTTCGAATAAATATTCATTCATTCACAAGTAAATTTTAAAAATTCTTCTCAAAAATATAGAATTGGATTCTATTGAACCAAATCTTATGATATAATCGATGTTTACATGCTTTATAAAAAATTTCGATATAATTAAATTCTGATTAATATTTTCTATGGTTAAATTTAGTAGGAAAATAATTTATCAAGGCTTAATATAGAAAAATTCTCTAATTTTTTACAACCACATAAATAATGAAAAATTTATTTTATTAAATTTTTCTTTTAAAAAAATTCTAATTTTAAAAAAATCTTTTTAATCTTTTAAATCTTTTTAAAAAAAATTCAATTCCTCATCTTGATATATAGTTCACAATGGCACAGCAAATTATATATAATCCATGTTAAATCTTTGCTTAATCTGTGATAATCCTGTTGATAGTAGATGTTTAGGTTAACCAGCATGGCTTAATATTCTGTAGCATTGTGAAAGGATAATGATAGTTGAGTTATCAATTAAAACGTGATAAAAAAGGTGATTCTCAAAATATATCTTAGACAATCCCAAAACCTCTCCTAATATTATCAAATCAGATGTAGTTTTCATAGCATTTGGCTAGATTTTGGTAATAAAGTCAAAGAAAAAAATGAGCTTTCCTAGAAGAGGAAGCTCAGGTTGTAGAATTGAAATGTGATTTTATAGGAGAAAATTACGGATGAAAGAATTATAGAAGACTTTATAATGGAAATGAACATCGGAAGTTTGACGATGACACATAGATTCTCCATATATTTCCAATACATTAATTGATTAAAAATATAACTATTTAAATTTTAAAACACTTCATTTCTTAATCATTGGAGTTTATGGCTATTAAAAAATTAAACTTCTTCAGACTACTCTGAATCTCTGGTAATAGGCATCTTTTATGGAAGCCAACATAATTTTTCCCGGAAACTAAACTTTTATTTAAGGGATTTAATTTTTTTTCTAGAAGTGAAAAGAAATTTCACCACATAGTGAAAACCAAAAGAGGAAAGCATTTTCTCCTGTCGTTGCACGCAAATGTTGAAAAAATATTTTTAGCTTTAACTTTACAAAAAGTTTTTGTTAGAGTGGAGTTCTAATTGCAATAAAACATTTCGTGCTTTGCAACACGTTAATTACTCGAATTTTTGAAGGTGAATTAATTGACAATTTAAGTCTAAATATCAACGTTATCTAAATAGATTCTTGATGTAATAGATGTACACTTCTTAGAAAGTGAAAACAGAAATTTTATAAACGTTTGCTTACTTAATTAAACAAGCAAATAAAATCCACTTTTTACTGAAAACTAATATAAATATATAGTATAATATAATGTAATATAAAGCAATAAATACAATGTATAGAAAAAGCAAATACAATATCAATCAATAAATGAGTATTATAGGCAATCATACCAGCGCAAAAGCAGCTATTGTGTGAAATGCCGATATAAATTAAGTAAGTTACATTTAATGGATAAAGATAAAACAAAGAAGAAATTATACAATTTAAAATCAATAAGACAAAATCAGGAAAAAAATCAAGATAAACAATGTAATATAATATAATTAAGGAAAGAGTATAGGAACCACGTCTTCATCAGGAGGGAAATGGTCAGCTATGCCAAACAGACACCCTTTTCTGTCAAACACGAAATACAAAGGTCTAAAAATATTCGTGTTATTCCCCCGAAGAGTGTCTCTATAAGATGAAAATACTACTGTATCAAAATTGAAATAAATGGAATCAAAGTAATACATTGAAAAATTTTGATTGATTTTGTCTTATTGATTTTAAATTGTATAGTTTCTTCTTTGTTTTATCTTTATCTATTAAATGTATCTTACTTAATATATAAATATATCTATATACATATATAATCGACTAATTTTCTCATAAGTTCTTTTTTCTATTAGAAATTAGTCAGAAAAATATATATATCATTAAAACAAAATTTACTGATCATTTAAACACTTTGTCTGCAGATATAGGAAAATTTTCGAATAACATAATTATCAATTTGTTATTTAAAAGAACGCACGCTTTTTATAATAATTTTTTTTTTTAAAGCGACGACTACTTTTTATCCCCATTTTTACTTACGATATAAATATTTTATTTCAAAAGAGCACTTTTTTGAAACAAACTTTCTGTTTTTATTTTTTTTTTAAGAGACGACAATTTATTTTTAAATGTAGAATGGGTGGCATATTTGTTAAATTTTACTATAAATGGTATATAAATGTTAAGTTGCATCAAGAGGAAAGAGAACATTTTTTAATCATCACACAAATTAATTTTGGTACTCTTCTTTAGTTTTCGACCTTGGAAATAATTTTGAAGACAGTAATAATTCTCTAAAACGATACGAAGCAATAAATCCATCATCTGAGGAAGGGAGAGTCATGAATTTCTCTATTTAACTTTTTTGCTTGCAACTTACAAAAGAGTGGGCTGAGCACTATGTAAACCGACTTTCATCACGTGTCTTTCAAAAATCTTTGCTTCGAGTTTGATTACACATAATCAATGGGTGGACAGAATTCATAGAAGTTGCATTACTTTTCAAATACTTCTTACCTAATATTTGATGACAATGAGAAAAATATGCTAAGTTGCTTTCAAAAGACATTATCATTAATTTTCGTTTTCCTGTTATATATTTGTAATATATCAAGCATCTATAATTTGAATTTCAAAAGAAAACTAAATGTGTTTTGTGATTTTTTAATCGTTCTCGATAGTTATGACATTTGTTCAAAAATTCAGATTTTTATTGTTATTTTGAGAATTAATTCTTAAAATAGTATACTGTTATTACTTTAAGCCTATAGAAATTATAAGGTTTAAATTTAAACACACATTTTTTTTTCATAGTGGTTTTTGAAAATTTTTGTGTTTACAAGTATTGTGTATCTCCGTAATTTAAACATCACTATCTGCGGATAGTAATACCTTTATGTGCTATTTTGGGAATGTTTAGTGGACAATCTAACACTGGTTTTAATTTGGAATGAAACTGTCTTACTTTTTTATTCTGGGAGGAAATATATATGAAAATTAAATTTAAATTATTAATTTAAAATTAGAATTAGAAAAATATTTTACAATTTGAAAATCTATTCACAGATTGAATTTTTTGAATTCAAATTCAATCTTTGTATCAAAATTTTGAGAGCAATAATAATAAAATAAAATTAATTCATTTTTACACTAAATACAATTTGAGGCAAAGAGTCATATAAAATGGTAATTTTCTTATACATTTGAAGCATTCTTTGACACAGTGACGTGGACAGCATACTGATCTAAAACCATTTTCAGGCATTTTAATATCCCTCAGGACATTTTCTTAGAATGTATGTCATATTCACATGTTGCAAAGGAGGAAACCCTAATAACTCCAAACATCCACTCTGAGAGACGTATATGCACGAGGAAGAAAACTTGATACCAATCTCTTGTTGTTTAACAGTGGATAGCATCAGAACTTGAGATATTTTGCTCTCAAAATCACTGTCCTACTAATAGCTTACAATGACCCCCTTTGGTACAATAGTTTTAAAATTCACTCACATTTGTCTTACTTTATTTGCCTATCTTTGTAGCTCGTTTAGTTCGAATGGTGCATGAGACGACGAGTCTTTTGCATTCTCTCCGGTCCAGAGCTTCTTCCCTGGTTGATTCCATTAAAATTGTTTCTGTCATTTAAGATCATTCCTCTATTTTATTTTAGGTCAACCTCTTTTTACCCATGTAAGTGATATTGTTATGGGATCAGTTATTTTCACATTGAGGAGGTGTCCAATCAATTGCCAAGTCTCTGATTAAGGGCAATTGTTAAAGGACGGTATTTTAATTTTTCACTTAAACTGTGTCGTTAGTGATTTTTACGTCCAAAAAAAAACTGCAGAATCTTTCTGAAACGTTTCGCTTTAATTATATCAGTTTAGTTTTTCGGTAATTTGGTTAGCTTCCCCCATTTTTTGCCGGATAAAAAGTACAAATTTTACTGCTTGATTATCGATTTAATGTTGAGAATATTTTATGGTCCCCAAACTTTATGTTGAGTTCTAAAAGCATGGTGTGTTTTTTATCCTTGGTATACTGATATCATTTGTAGATGCGATTGAGCTCAAATAATTAAATGAGTTTGTATCTCCACATTAATATTAATATAAACTATGGTTAAGATTATTGATTTTCATCTCATTTATAGTGAGGTTTATAATTTTTGAGATTTAATTCGAATCTTGTTGTTTTCCTTCTTTAAGTCTTCAAATCTAGACATCACACTATGTCGTTAGAGTAGTCGAAGTCCTGTATAACGCTATCCAATTCCGATTTGACCCCAAGTTTTCGATTCTTTATATTTTCATCCAGTCAATAACAATATAAACAGCGTTCCTAATAATACGTATCTTGCCTAACACCAATTTGCATGTCAAATCTCGCAATTGCACTTTCTATAATGACTTGCCTTTGACCTTTATAATGACTTCCTTGATAAAGCTTCGGAATGACCTGGTAATTATACAATTTTCCACAAGCATTTTCACAGTTTATGCCATCAAATGCTTTCACGAAATCTATGAAAGTAAAAAGTTGTGTTTTGATCAATACTTTGTTAAATATTTCTGAGGATAAAAACTTGGATTAGCGTTTCACGTCCTCTACGAAAGCCACTTTGCATAATTCTTAGTTTTCCTTGATGCTCTTCTGAATTCTATATTTTATTTATGTTATTAATTTTATTTGTTATATTATTGTTCTAAATTTTACTTTATACTGCCTGTGTAATTCTAATTATGCTTTCCATTCAGCAATATTTTCAATTTTTTTATTTTAATAAAAAATTACGGCATTCAAATAAATAAATTTCTTTTTTACACTATCATTATATGAAATTAAGGCACTCAAAATTATTACCGTCACTATGTATCATTTTGTTTGTATTGATGATTCAGTTGCAAAGATTTTTATTCATATACAAAATAACTATTTTAACAAAATGAATTGAATTCTTCATACTTTCAAATTTATTTTTACTAAGATTATTTATATTTTGATAAAGATTTTTTTATTTGCAAAATAATGACAAAACGATTGCAGAAGTTCCTGTCAGAAGAATGAATTTAAAATTTAATATTTGTATTTAAGTTAAAAAAAGACTAAATTTTTAAATTAAAATACTTGTTTTGAAATATTTTTATTATTTTTTTAATATTTAAAATATGTGAAATTTAAGATTTCAAATAATAAAAGCTCAAACCATTCATTTTGAGACTTTACAATGTACTTAATATTTGTCTCATTTGGTGTTTAAACACTTGGATAAAATCCTAACCTCAAATTGTTTGAAGTAATTTCCTTCGTATCATGCTCGATTTCATTCCGCAAGCAATTCGGTATCGCTTTCATTTAAAAAAGGCGATCGTCATCCGGAAGCTCGGGTGACCTCAAGGATACACGTGGGTTTCCATTTACTCTCCCTCCCCAAAGCAATTCCTCCAGATGAGCGTGAATGTCGAAGTAATTAAAAGCAATCCAGCCGCCACGGCGACTGCTGACCAATCATTGTTTTGCAGGGCAAAAGAATTTATACATTCTCGTTCACGTATGAAGTTATTCTAGGCATCATTCACCGCCGATGTACGAACATACCACAGCAATGAGGAAGACCTCTCGAACAATAAACCCCCTACCATCTCTCAACCCCTTCTCCGGATATTCACCCTCTCCCCTCGTGTTTCCCCGGACCATCCGGTCTCCCCCTCCTACCTTTTCGTACTTTCTTCATTGGGGATAGTCGGAAGAGGAGAGAAAACGAAAAGGTTCCCTCTTCGCTACCCCCTTATCCCGTTTTCCGGGAGGATCCTGGCAAAGCAGCCAGCCCGCATGCATACCGAAATTAATGTTGGCCAACCCGGTCATAATTATTGACGGAGTTGAGGCCGACATACCGGTGCCAACAAACCGACTGGAGAAAACTGCATGCGGGGGTGTGGGGGGGTTGTTGCAACATATACTGGGAAGACGATTGTGAAGGGGGTGGTGCGAGCGAGGAGGAAGAAGATCAGTATGAAGAGAGAGAAAGCTAAAGGATTAGCGCGGGTAATGGGTACAGTTGCAAAGAGAAAAGGAGTTGCTTTGGGGGAAGCAAGTGAGGGACCGGCGCTTACAAACAAAGGCTGAGAAAGGGGTGGGTTGGATGGGAAAACCGCTGAAAGGAGTAATTGAAGTGTTCATTACGGTCACCAGAGGGCCTGAGCGGGGAGATAAGGCCCCGCGTGACGTCATCGACGGCGTTGGCGCAATTTTCTGCCTGGTTGGACGGAGCTTTCCGCGCGGACGATCCAGTGCCGACTTTTCTTTCCCACCCCGTCCGTATTTTTAAGCCAACCTGTCACCGGTCGTGTCCAGATAACCGACTGCCTTCCTAACAGGTAGCTCTCCCTCTTCACTTCAATAATATTTTTCTTCCGGAGCTATCGTTTTACGATGAATTCGAAGCCAATCGCTTGGAAATGTGTCCCCGAACCGAATTTTTACGATCCCCAGGACAGTACCGCGTCGTTCTAGACAAGACAGTAACTCAGACTATAGATAAGGCAGCTCTAGGAAAGGACAGTAATATTTTTTTTAGTTTCAACAGAAAGAGTAAACAGCCAATTCCCTCTAACGAAATTCAATATCACACTGGAATTCATGACATTTGAATATATTGAAAATATAAAAGATAAATTATAAAAATTTTGGGATCACTATTTATCAAATTTAATTACATTCAATCAGGCAAATTCATTTTTATTTGAATATACTTTCAAAATATTAGAAAGTTAAAATTAATATTGAATCATTTTTGGAAATGATAAATATATAATGAATAATGAAATTTTAGAGATTTATTTCAATGAAATCAACAGTTGTAATTTGAAATTTTTATTATTAATTTCCCATAACTTTAGAAACAAAAATTATTTTGCATTCAACTCCACAATACTGCTATTTTTAGTAACCGTTATAGGTATTAATTAAAGAGTAAGGTAACCTTGAAAGAGGTGTAACCTTGGAAATTGAAATGAGACGTTCCACTAAAGAATGATATATCCCTCTTACGGTGTGTTGTTGTTGAAGAAAACGAAACAGATTCACTCATAAACATCTTATCACCTTCAATCTTAATAACGAATATTTATTAGAGACAACTTTAAAATTTTCGTATGAGAAACAGTTCGCAGAGTAATATATTTAAAACAATATTCTTCGAATTACATGCCTTTAAGATGTTTCCAAACTAATGATTAACTCATATCCATAATATGCCAAAAACAGATATAACAAGAGAGAATGTTTCAAGAGAATTTGTAACTATAATGTTGGTTGCGTGAATATATTTTATTAATTTTCTAATTTAATTGAATCAGCAAAAAATAGTTTGAAAGAAATGTCAATTTATACAAAAATGAATAAAATTTGTGATGTAATTCAAGGTGCTGTTCTTACATTTTTAAAAATTATATAAAGTTTAAAAAAATTTCAGATTTTAAATTAATAATAAAATATTGAGAACTCTTAAATTCCATAATAAACTAATTTTTAATTATATTATTTAAAAGTAGTTCTTCAATTAGTCAATACAATAATATCCAAATTTTAATAATTATAATACACAGATTTAGTCAATTTTATTTGTTTTGTACTTTGTTTATATATATATATATATATATATATATATATATATATATATATATATATATATATATATATATATATATAAACAAAATAAATCTCTTTCTCTCTCTCTCTCTATATATATATATATAGAAAGAGAGAGAGAGAGCAATTATATATTGTATATTAATATGCCGTGTAATGTATATAAATTCAGTAAAATGTACCACTTTAATATTAAAAATATTAAAACCAGTCAGTGGAAATAGCAAAAGAGCTTAGTTCTTTTTATCAAAAAAATTAAATGTGTATATTATTTCTTTTTATTTTATGGTAAAAGAAAATACATGTTTTCTTGACATAAAAAATTTTTCAACTGTGAACAACAAGAGCAATACAATGAACTACGTTTTCTAGAGCGCTTAAAACGAGAAATTTATATGGAAGTTCAACTTATATTGAAATTCAAGATAAAGGAAAAATAAAGCAAAATATTGAAATCCAAGCTAAAATAAGTCTCCTATGAAAAGGCATTTAAATTTTTGCTTCA
>JAPDSC010146204.1:0-16220 GCA_026290005.1 Latrodectus geometricus | reverse complement strand
TCAAGAATATTCTTTTAAACGAATAAATATTATTATTATTTTTTCAAATTTTTTTACGTTATTCAGTTTTGTTAATAATTTTTCACCAGAAAATTAGTATTATTAAAACTAAATTTTTATATAATTATAATTAATGTTATTTATACATATTTTTTCAGTCTAATTTTAAGCGTTGTTTTTATTATTATTTTAAAAATCTAATAAATTTTAAATTAAAATTTCAATAATGTAGTAATAAATCGTAATATTTTTTTTGACCCAGATATCTAATAAAAAGATTTCTTTTGTTTGTTTGATTAGAGATTTATATATTGTATTTAAAAATTACTTGTGACATTATCTGCTTAGACTTCTTTGGGGAAAATACAAAATGTTATTCATTTAAATATTTTGAAGTATTTTGGTTTCGGGTTTTGCTGTAACATATTTTCTAGTTTCACAGATTTAAGTGTAAATGAATTCTTTTTTAGTTTGAAGGCAAAACATTTGCCAGAGTTAATAATAGCTTGGATGGAAAAGAAATGTTAATGTTAAACACGGTAAACAGAAAAGCAAAATATTTAAGTCGACAATACATTTGTCAAGCCTAACTGTTTATACCTTGTAAAAGACAAGGAAAAAGTTATTTTGATAGTTATTTAATTTTGTATGGAAATATTTTATTTGGATCTTGAGAAGTTAGAACTTATGTAATTTTTTTTATTTTCTTGTAATAATAAATTAGAAAAAAATTAAGAACATCATATATTTTTTCAGTATTTTAATTTGTTACATTGAATATTGAAGCATAATATTGATAAATAAAAATAATTGTAATAATAAACCTCGAGATTATTTGTTGAAATGAGTGGCACGCCTGCATTGATTAATTTCTAAATTTAAGGTAATTTAGAACAGAAAGCATTGATTATTCAAATGTCGTTTTAAACTAAGGTTAACTCACTTATTAGTTATTACTTTATTTATCTGCAACCGCTAACGTCACCTATTTGTGCTGTTTCTGAATACATAGATATTTTTTTCTTTCCTTTTAATTTACAAAATGTTTAATCGAAATATTTTATAATTATTTTAAGAAAAAAACTAAAATCAATTTATAGATAAGTGTCAGAGTTGATCAATTAAACAGATAACGCTGATAACTAATAACAATTGCAGTCTGGCATGATTTTCCTTCCTATCCTGGAAGTAATTTTTAAATATCTTTTGACGTTAATTTGAAGATGTTTCCGTTTTTAACCCTTCTTTGCATGATTTTTTCTTCATTGGTGAAATAAATCAAGTTGATATAATTCATGTTCAAAATTAAAGGAAAAATGGTTAAAAAAATCTTAGTATATATTTATAGTATAAATTTAGCAAAAAACAATATGCTAAAAATTTCCATCATCCTCCAAAGTTAGATCATTAGCTTAGTACTAAATAGAAATAAAAGAGGAAAATAACAGAAACACGTGTTACAAACCTTTCTTCCACTCATTTTCAATTTTTTAGCAATAGAAACTCTAATATAATAAAACAAAATTATAAACGAAATCATACGTTTATTGCAACTACAACAAACAGCGGAATGAGACAACTGTAAGCTCGTTTCACTGATAATGACACTTGTTTATTTTTGACAGCTATGTTTCTTTTTATGCAATGGACATTAAAAAGGTATCCAAACACGATCAACTTAAAGTGAACTTGTTCTTTTATATAATTTTTGGGTGTTATAGGTTATGATGGAAATTTCCACCATTATGCAAAGAAGGGTTAATATTTATGATTTTCGTTTCAAACGTCAATAAAATTTTTAATTTTTTTTTTATGACTGGAAATTTTGACAAAATTCTCTGAATAAATACCTCTACAAATATTCTACAATTATGACAACCTCCAATAATTTTTATATTAAAACTGAAAAAAAATGCGAATAAGGTATTTTAAACTTATGTATTTTTATATGTAAGCCTCAGGATCTTTAGTTTGTAATAGTCATTTTCACCTAATTTCTTTTACATTTTTCTTGTAAATTTTTCGGAATCCGTCAAAACTATTTTTAATTGAGATGTTTAAAAGTATGCCATGATTTAAAGTTTTTGATAAAGTAGTTTCTTAAATTATTAATTTTAAACTTATATGCAATATATATTTAATAAGATATTTAGTTTTCTAAAATTACAACTGAATAATTTAAAAGTAATAAATTTATAATAATCGTACTTATTAAAAAGTTACAAAAAAATCAGAATTCAATGGATGTACATAAATATATTTGTTTATAATATTTCATAAGATTTTCTGTTTAGCTAATTTGGAAAAAAAAAAATCAATCTGCGAGCTGACGGCTTATTGGATCAACAGTTTGTGAGTTCGGTTCCTATCTGTGGTGAAGATGTTTTTAGTGGGGTTTTGAATTCATTTTAAACTGTGGGACCTGGTTTAATTATAGCCCTTGTGAGCAATAAATGACTTCAGAATCACAATTTTTTTTAAAATTCACACCTTGATATTGGGAAATACTTTTCTAAGTGTCGTGGGATAATATTAAACCTGTGTTTTTGATCATGTGTGCTATGCCCCCTGTTACTTGTTTTATACTTGTTCAAAATTTAATTTGAAATTTATGTAAATATTTTTGTTGTGCATTTCGTCAAATACTTATCATCCCCATATATGTATACATTTTAAGTTCAACTGTTTTTGTGTTAAGAAGTCGTTTTTTTTTATTCTAATGGGAATTTGAATCGTAAATCATTTCTGGCAGCAAAAATGTGTGTTTAATCCAGTTAATGTTAAGGACGCAGCTGCAAAGACCGCATCAGGACAAATTTTACCATCTGTTCCGCTCTCTGACGGGAAAAATGGTGTAAAACCTTTCATACATTCTCTTTACCAGGAGTCATTGAGCATGCAAGCCGCGAACTTGCACACCATTTTTCCACCTCACCACATTACCAATTTCACCGTTACGACATGCCTATACTCATTTAACTCGCCTTCACATTGGACACTCATGTTTCACAAACACAGACATTTATTTAAAAGTGAATCGAATCTACGGTGTGAAACGTGTGATGAACCATTATATATATAACTGTATTTCATATTTTAATTTCATGCCCTAATTTTAGCGTTTACCGTTTTATATTTTTCAGACTATTTAACTCTTTATGATTTAGTGGGGGAGCCACCCCATAGAAAACATTTTGATTTTTAAAGGCAATTGGTTTTATTTTATTTAAATTTTATGACTTTAATTTTATGAATTTTATTTTTACGTTCTATTATACTCATTTAGATTTTACTGGATATATATACATTTATTTTTGTATTTTAATGTTGAGCTTAGGTTTTATGCAAGGTTTTCTTAAAATGTAATTTTTGACGCAGCTTGTCCTTTTTGGACCTTGCGACATAATATCCAACCAACCAATTAATGTTAAAGTCTATCTGAATAATTACTACACAATAAATAAAATAAACTAACAAGTTCAGATAAGTAATTTAGTAAACAGATTATTTGCTTTTGAATGCATTGCTTACTATTTTAATTTAAAAATCCTCTGCTGTATATTTATTGCTTAGTTAAGTATTTATGTTCAAAATTATAACTCAATAGTATATTTATAAATGGAAAAATAATTGTATTAACTTTCCTCTTTTTCCTTTCATGCCTTTGCTGACGAAATTTCTCCGGATTTGCCACAAGCGGTTACGAAAATAAATGAAAGGAAGTCGCAAATGAGGTGAGAATTTCTTTTTTATTTCTTTCGCAAAATTTTAGATTTAATATAAAAAATATCCCTAAACTTTCTAGAAATATTAATGAAACTATATTTCAAATATAAAATTCATTAATACAATTTTTTGTACACGCAGTATTTTATTTTGATTTTCGAAAAATGCATTTTTATTAAACAGTGCATTAGTGATCAAATTTTATTACAATAGTTTCGTAAACTAAAATTATTCTGAGAAAAGGTGCTGTTCACTGACAGTGAAACTTTGGAATTTAAGTATTTTTTGGAGCTAAAAGACTACCACCTAAGAAATGTATGCTTTTTTGTAAATAACTGGTTATTTTTAAATTATTATTTTTTTTACATATCCGGTTCGCAATTTGAAAAAATGGAAGAATATACATAATTCTTTTTTGTGTTAAAAAAAAAAAAAAAAAAAAAAAAAACTTTCTTACCGATTTAAACTAACCATAAAGTGGATGTTATGATTTATTTATTTATTGCTTGCATAAACAATCAAATATTAATATTTAATGCGCTTTACAGGCTGCAGGAAATAAATTTATCTTTACTTAATGATGAATAAGTATTTATTTTTAATAGCGGTATCAAAAGAGACAAATCTCCAATAAAATATAAAATAACCCGTCCCACTAAGGTATTGGCCAAATGTTCTTTCCAACTACTCTCTGAAGAGCTAATCCCACTGACACATTGACTTGTTTTTGATGGGTGGACAAAATTGTATAGTCAACATTATAGGTGAAAACGACTATTTGCTTAATTCAAAAAACAATTATAAGTAAAATAAAGTGACGTACACATGATCTCAACTGTAACAAAAGAAACAACCAATTTATGGTTAAAAAAAAAGGAACACTAACTTGTTTATTTAGTAACATAGACTCATATTTAATAAGTTTGATATAATCACTTTGGTAAAAAGAAATTAAATAGGTGATTACTATTGAAATATATGAAGGACTCAGAGTGGTTATATGTATCCTTAAGGAAAGTGCCACATTTATTTTGACGTGAACGGATAGTTTTATAGCCGAATATTCTATGACATTAGTCCATGCGTAGTGGAAATGTTTCCGGGCCATTTTCTTCCAAAGTGGGCCGTATTCACGCATCTCGTGTAAGTGAAATAAGAATTCCCATTCACTCATCCCAACATATGAGACGAGCTGACATGCTAGTTAGTGCCCTGGCTTCTGTTCAACAGCACGTAGGTTCGAATCCCGCTGTGGATTTAGTAGCTTGTAGTGATGCACTTTGTTCCGGTCTAATAAGCTCTCGTGTGAAGAAAGATGCATTTGAGAGACGAACAAGACTCAACTGCCTGCGTACTTCCTATACTGGGCTCTTCAAGATATATAGAAACTGTTGGGGGACGAAGCAGAAAATCCCCTATACTTGACCTGCCACCCTCTCAAAGAATATTGCGATTACGACTTATTTAACTTTGTTTTGTCGACTTTAGTGAACATGGCGGAAATTTATTTGAACCGGGTTTCAAATTCACTCTCTTTGGATAATGAGAATGACCCCGTAACCAACCAAGGCACCACAGTTTACAAAAATATTGTTGCACCAGTATACTTCTCTGTACTTAGGTCAAGTATTAGGGTTTTCTGCTATCTCCCTGCGTCTAAAGGACTTCCATCTAACTACCAGAAACACGCTGTTGTCTGTCACCCCCAGAGATATCATTTCACATGGAGAACAAAGCAACGATGATCTATTTATGCACACTGTTCAATAAAGGCTGGTGGAACACGCTAAAGGAAACTGAAACGTCATATACATTTTCCATTCTTTTGTAATGATTGGAATCGAACTCGACATTTTCCATTTCGAAGAATATGGTTTTATCATTTGGCTGAGTGAGCCCACTGCACTGATTATCATAAATTAAAGAAAAATCACATAAATGACGGTAACGCAAAAAGTTATTTGTGAAATTTAATGAAACTTATTATACAACACAAATGAAGATAACATAAAAGAAATCACCAGATAGTTATTGTATTTTAAAAATTAGCATATATATACAACGATCAAATGGGAGGTCTAAGCTTAGTATAAGAAAAGTATCCTTAATATGGGATATCATCCACCCGAGAAGCAATACAACTTCTGCAGCAATATGTGGTGCTCTCAATTAATTATGCGGTCTATTAATTGTGTAGGAAGTGAGAAATATTGCTCTTCCAAAG
Organism: Latrodectus geometricus; assembly: GCA_026290005.1. Lineage (NCBI taxonomy): Eukaryota > Metazoa > Arthropoda > Arachnida > Araneae > Theridiidae > Latrodectus > Latrodectus geometricus. The sequence continues at coordinate 10,270 of JAPDSC010146204.1, read as the reverse complement.
CAGTTGAAAGTGTGGCTAGAGTACTAGGAGTGGGATTCAAAACAGCTATACATCGTCCTAGAGCATCCCAAACATGCTCGATTGAATTAAATTCCGATAATTGAGCTGGTCCCAGAATGCACTTAAATGTTTCGTGCTCAAGATAAGCATCCACGATGCAAATCGTGTATGGTCTCGCAGTATCATCTTGTAGCACGAAAGAATCACCTATTGCTCAGCATAAGGGCCCTCATAAGCATCCAGAATATCATCTCTTCCCGTGGAAACGTTTATGCTTACATCTATAAAAACATGGAGGTTTTTGCGTCAACCCAAAGAGATACCACCCAAACACACACTGCCTGATTCGTATGCATCTCTTTCACGGATGTTTGAAGGATGAAAACTAGTTCCACGTTCTCTCCAAATGAAAATGCGCCTACTTTCGAGGCTGAATCTCGATTCACTGAGAAAAAGAACACTCCTCCTTTGATCACGCGTCCAATGGATACCTTAACGTGTCCACTACAAACGGCTCTGCCAATGGAGTGACGTGAGTGGGTTACAGTACTTCGGAGTTAAGTTTTACTTTCATGCGCATGACAAATATCTATCATCGGCATTTGTGATATCACGTGGCCGTCAGTGGCTGAACCGCCTGGATGTCGAGCCAGGCGTTTAGAAGTTGTTGCCCAAATTCTATGAATCCAAGACTGATTCTATCCACTATTGTATGTTTTTGTCCTGCCTTTAGTCTCCCAATAGCTTGTCATCGAAATATTTCGGTCAAATGATGCCTGGAAGCCATTGTTCCAATTTCCTTATACCAGATTTCTAAGTTCAGACACGCAGCGACAATATCCACCTTGTTCTGAGATATAAATTTTTATGCTCTTTGCAAATGACTTATTCTGACAACAGCACCACTATTTTGCATAATGTCATATTGTTTAGCTGTTTTTACTCATCAAGATATTCAAATTGTATTGAGATTGAAATATATATTTGTGGAAGAGTTATGACTATTTTTGTGATTTTTCTTTAATTTTTGGTAACCATGAACGTATTCTATTTTTTTTACTAAGAAAATGAACTTCTGATATGTAAAATTATACAAGAATTAAAAAAAATATCTAAATTATACTAAAAGAAACTCGTTTTGCATTGATTCAACAAGAGATCTTTTACCATTCTTCAAAAAGTCAGTTGTTAAATCAAATGCCTTAGTCTGGAAATCAGTTATTGAAGAATGAAATTGCACTTTCGACTAGATTGATATATTCTACTTAAATTCGTGTTGTATAACTTTTTATATCTTGATCTGCGATTTAACCGCACGCGGATTCGATTCCCATTCAGGCAAAAGTGTTTTTAGTAATTCGGAACCCCCTTTAAACAGTTCATCCTAACCTCGTGTGAAAAAGTGACTGTTAATCGACAAACAAAGCTCACTAAACCCATTTTAATGAACCACTTTTATTCAGCTAATTACATCCTATGTCGAAATCTTTTATTTCTCTTTGTAATATTTACCATTCTCCAAGTAATCTTTTGTTGAGTGCCAGCCAGGCTGGCAGTAAGAGGTGTGCTGCTCCATTTTCCCAACTGAACCGCAATTCGGTGTGGAGTCCGGCTTCTTCAGTACACGCATGTCATAGGCAACCGTTTGTAGGGCAGACAACCTTCATACAAGAAAAGGACAAAGGCAAGAGAGCGAGAAAGTACATCCATGTCCAAACTGGGATTCGAACCCAAGACCTCCTTATTCGCAGTCATTCACACTGACCACTCCAAGCAATTTAAAAATATTTATCATCTATTTAAAATTAAAGTTTGTTTCTAGTAAACTTATGCATGTAGATTTGTCAAAATTGTTCGGAAACTGGCCAACATTAATGGTAGCCAATTTAGTCCTTAAATTGTTATTTTCGTGTATCAATCTGGTAGCTGAAGGTCTCTGACCTTATTTTCAACAGTTCATGGGTTTGATTCCGACTTTTATCGTGAATAGAAACCTTAGAGCCTCAGATCCAGTTTAACTCTTGCATACATAAAAACCACCACACCAGGTTGCTCACGCATTTTTGTAATGAGTTTGCAAAGATATTAGAAAATAAAATACTTATTTAATTATATATGTTCAATCTGATAGCCCTTTCTCTGTATTGTCATATTACATCTTAATTTCTTAGATAAAAATCCTTTTCTTAATATATCAAAGCTAATATAGTTCCACTTTTCCTTCACAATCTTCAAAAGTACATCAGCAATGTTTTTATGTCTCTTATAAAGAGCTTGTTTTAAAAGTCTAAATGCACAGTAATCCATAGGTGAAACATCACGGGACTTGGATGAAATGTCTCGTGATGTTTCACACTCTCGTTGAAAGTAATAGCCTCAGTTAAGACATCAACGGTAAGGAAACACAACAGGCTCCAACATCTCGGAGATGAAGCTCTGTCTGTTTCAATGAACGGCAATGCATTCTATAACGTGAGAGGGTGATATCTAATACCGCCCTATACCATAATACCCGGTGCAGGACCAGTGTGGTGGTGCAGACAGAAGCGTGACTCATCAATAATGACAATTTCATTCCCTTCTGCAGTCCACATCTTTCTTTCATTGCGATCTTGCGCCATAAAACCCATCCAACCAAAATTATTTCATCGCATCTTCGGCGGCGGAGACGTCTGTGGTTCTACGTCAAGAGTAGACGAAGTAATAGACGTATTGCGGACAGACCACTCTGCTGTTAACGGCGTCGAATTGTACGCGCATATGACGTTGAATGTGCTGTGCTGTTAAACATTGAATGTATCTGAACGATCCGTCATTGCTATACCCACAATTTGCCTTTCATCACTTGAAGTGGTGCACTGAGGTGGATGCGATCGAACGCGTCAGCCCGTCGTACCCAACGATCACATATCCGCTTTACAGTTGTTTGGTTTCGTCAAACACCACCACAGATTTCCCTGAAAGGTTATCCACAATCTCGATAGGCAACTATCCTCTTCCTGTGCCGTACTCGGATGCTTGATGGAAAAATAATCACTGTTTTCTACGTGGCATAATTGATCCTTAAAATAAAAGAATACAAAAAAATTAACTTGAAATCTCTGCGTCTTAAATAGCGCGGTTACAAGTTAAAGTACATACTTTCTAAATATTGATTGTTCGCACATCACGTGCGCCAGTGGGGCACGTGATGTGCATTTGTGCTGAAATTCTAATCTCACCTCATGCGTTTGTGCTGAAATTCTAATCTCGCCTCATGCATGTCTCTAATCTCACCTCATGCATGCCTCAGCATGTCTCACCTCTGCATGTAGAAAATTTCATGCTATGGCAAGCTTCCTTCAGGGTGTTGCATTTACGGTGGCCAGCAGTGTATTTAAAGATTTTACAATTGTTACATGTAAAACATGAGATGAGACTTTAGATTTAATAAGATGTGTACGTAGGTTTGTTGAGTATACATTTTTTGACTTTTTTTCAAAGAAATGTAAATTTTGACATTTCTTTCCTTCCATATTAATTATGTCACTCATTTTACGTACAGAAATTTAAAAATCATGAGTTTCACATCTTTTTTTAAAAAAAATAATTAAGAGTATTTTTCTTTGTATAGCGATAAATATGTAACTTTGATCCATTGTTTATTTTTCTGCAACGTTTTAAGGCAAAAATTTTCTTAATGGTGCAGCCCTATAACAATTTGATCCTAATTACATTTTTAATTTTAAAATTTTATTTTAACTTCATGGAGACTATTGTACTTGGTGTTCACACATGTTTGTAACCTCTTTGTAGCGACAAACGTATTTTCGTAATGTATGTTAAATGGCGTATCCAAACGCATTCCGATCGCTAAATTTTGTGAAAATCTGACATTAAGTATTAGGTTGTTTCACGAAAGAAGTTTCGTTTTTCCCACCTGGTTAAATTTTTTACTAGTACACACCAACCGTTTTATGAGTGTGTGTAATCAAAAATATTTGTCTAGAATTGACAATATGCAATTCAATAAGATGTTAATTCGCCATGCATTTTTCATTTTACAAAAAAATGAAATTTCTTTCCGAACAATTCAATATTTGGAAAGTATGTACTTTAACTTGTTGTGACTGTATTATGAATTTTATAAAGTAAAATTACTTCCCTACTTATATTGTCATTTCATTAATTACTTTATTATCGATGTCAAATGTTGTTATCGTTTGATTTGTGAAGCTATTGTGTAAGCACTTATTCTGTGAAAATAGAGAGTTTTCAGAGCTGAGAAATAAGTAAAATCTAAGGCCCATATTTGATATTGTTGGCGCTGAAGCTTAAATCAACCGTTTCGTAATTTCTAGTTGAATGGAACTACAGGTGTCGAATTACCATAAGCTCATTAGGTTTCTAGAACATTTATATAGGAATGTTCTAGAAACCTTAGGAGGAATGCTATAGGTACTACCAGAGGCTGAAAGACCAGCCTCAGCCAGTCAGTGAGTCAGATGAAAATTAGTCAAGGCAAGGATTTATAGACACTTGAGTCTCCAACACTGTAAGTTTTGTGTCTGTTTATGGAAGCTGTATAGATTTTTAGTCTATAAAAGCAACAAGCTAAAGACTTTTGTTGTCAATTTGTGGATAAGAGGGCTGCTTTTCTTTAGAAGAAATTTTAATCTTTCTTTTTCATAGGGCGTTGAGGATGTTATGCAGAAATAACTCGTAACAATATTTTTGGTTCTTATGCATTTTCAGCTATTGACAGGAATATGCACCGCTCACCCTGTCTAGTGATCAACATGCCTGACTGTGGATAGGGAGGTCCTGGATTCGAATCAAGGTTCGGACATGGATGCATTTTCTCTCTCTCTCTCCCGTATTTGTCCTTTCCTTGTATGAAAGGTTCCTACCGTATAAACGGGTATACCCTATGGCATGTGTGTGCTGAGGAAATGGAATTCAACACCAAATTGCGGTTCAGTTGGAAAAATGGAGCAGCGCACCCCCCACTACCAAACTAACTGCCTCAAGACAACAACACATTTGATTATATATGGTTAAACCTAGGCCTTTTGATGCCAAAAAATGCAGTAAAATTAATAATGGTATATTCGTCTATAAATATCCTAAGACATGGGACAATACAAAATTTTCGTTATTTTTCTAACTTAACTGCTGGAAGTAGAAAAATATAATGCACTTTTTCCACATCCCATCTGTGAAATATTTTTTAAATAATATTTATCAATTTTATTTAAAGTAAAATCTAAAAAGTGTGAAAATATATTGTTGAAAACAGTTCAGTTGGAAAAGTGGAGCAGCGCACCCCATATTGCAAGCCTAGACAACAGGAATACGCAAATTTAAAATCCTAAATAAAATAATCTAAGAAAAAGGCAAAAAAATTGGTATCTTAATTCTTCAAAGTCATCCGTTTTGAATTGAGAAAAACATAAGTTATTTTTTATTTTAGTTTATCTTTCAATTAAACTTCTTTTTCTCTGCTACAGTTCTTATGTTTAATGTTTCGAAGCACTCTTTGCAAATGCTGAAATGAACTTTTTGAGTAACCTCAATCATATTAATTAATTATAAAACTCAGACACAATAGTAAATATGGCAATTAAAGCTCTGGTAAAGGAAGTTGCGTAGATGTGTGTGCTAACGAAGCAAAAAGTATACGACTCCAGTCTATTTCATTGTTACTCTCGTATGGAGATATTCCAAACTTAATTTTTTATCATCAAAGCGGCAAAATGGTACAAGAATCAATCTCTTCTTTTCAGTACTTAGTTTTAAGTGTACTCGATTATATATATATATATATATATATATATATATGCATGCTACTGGAAAGTATCTATAATGTAACACAACTGAGATGAATTTAATTTTGTGAATGAGTGGCGGAAGTTATAAAATGCGTCTATAACCAAGTTTTTGGTTGTTTTTTCACTGAACAGACATATTTATAGATACATAAATATGATAATAAATGTCATAATAAATATGCCTATTAATCTTTAATTATGTAGAGCCTATGTTACTGAAGATTAATGTTTTCTTGAAATAACATCACAGCATATTCAACGAAATAAAAGAATTTATTTTCTTTCGATTTAAAAATGGCGAGACATTTTCCTTTTCAACCCCTGACAAGTACAGTAATGTTTTCTCATCTATTCGAACAAGATGGTGCCGTTCCATTTGATGACACCCTATCTGGCAGCCAGATAGTTATCGTTTTATTACCTTCGTTTTAACAAGGCCACCGCGGCCTGGTTATTTAGGGCGTTCGTCTCGTTATCGGCAGGTAGTGAGTTCGAGTCCCGACCTAAAGATCCATCTTGTTCTCTAATTTTGGCTCTGACATATTAAAATATGTCATGGTCACAATGTCCTTTAACTGAAATGATGAATCTGGGGGCACATGCTTAGTATTGGAGAGTCTTCTGCTTCTAAATGACGAAGCTTCCCACTTTGCTGCTGTTATCTAATTGGTAGAGTTTAACTCAGAGCTAGCAACTGGGAAGCATGCTGGTGCAACAACAACCTTGGTTTCTACAGTTCGAGGTTTCGAGCCTCATTTTGGACACGACTATTTTTGGTGGTTCGGTAAATATTTACAGATGTAGTTCCCGATATAAGTAATTGTTAAATATAGGTTCTTCCCTTCAACAAGTCGAATTCCCACTTCGGTGTTAGGTGTTTGCAGTGGTTGAGAAATCCACTTCAAATCTCTTGAGCAAAAAATGACTGTTGAATGGCTAAGAAACCCAATTGGTTAATTTAAATTCTTGATAAATTTACATTTATATTATGTGGAACATATCGTGAAAAGCTATGTTTCAACAAGATAATGCACGACCATACGTTGTAAATATTGAATGGACCTTTTTAATACAGAAAAAAATTTGGTTATTGCCTTAGTTAACACGTTCTTCAGTTCTCAACCAAATAGAAAACTTGGTCAATAAGATTGCCAAACGATGCATTCCCTATCATATGCCAATGATTAAGGGCAATGATAATGTAAAATGCGTTGAATTTAATTGCCCACATAGAAAAGTACTATGAAAACTGAATCAAACAGAAATTATAAACATATAAATGGGTTTATTGCTGGTAGAGGCCGTTGTTCTGAGCCTTAATTTATTAGAATCTATGGTTCCAAATTTCTTGAAATTATAAACCCTTATTTATTGAAATATATTTGTCGAATATCTTCATTATTTGCTGTTTTTCTGGTGTAGCAATTTTTTAAGGTCAATAGTGTAGATACATTTAGAAGTAACATTTGAAATATAGGTTTGAATCACATTTGCAGCAGCTGCCGAATAATGTAGCGGTCTGGCCTTCGATTCAACAGATCGTGAGTTCGATTTCTATTTCGTGTTTGGGTGTTTTCTTCACACTTTGAATTGTAAACTTCATGTGCAAAAAATATTCTTGGACTGGCTAAATCCTCTTATTTTGAATTATAATACAGGGAAAAATATGAAGTAAAATTCGGGATAAATAAAAATTAAATGTATTTTATTTCCGGATGTGGATGATTAATTATGAAATAATTACCATGTTAATAATTTCGGTTACATTTTCTTTTTTTGATGAGCGTACGTTTAAATGATGAAGGAAATTATTATACATTTAGTTTGAAAATATGTTACTTACAGAATATTTTATTTTTCATCACAATTATCATCAAAGAAGTCTATTAATTAAAACGGTAACTTAGAATTCTGATTTGCAACTGAAGATATTTATTTTTTTTTTGTTTATATAATTATACTGAGAATTCAATTAGCACTATTCTTAACCTTTTTTTTAACGGTGGGCATTGGGTGATCAACCCTTTGCCACAACAAGGCCGGAAACTGCTGCTCATTTAGCGTTACCCGGTGGGCACCTGTGAATCAAGGAACGGAGACGAATAGCATTACCAACGTCACACCACCACAAACCAGTTTATAGGGTGGGCCATATTTATTCATCCATCATCTAAGGAAAGGACAAGAAACAGAAAGAGAAAGTACATCCATGCCCGAGCCAGGATTCGAACCCATGTCCTCCCCATCCGTAGTCAGGTACTCTAACCACTAGATAGGGTAGGTGGCACTCTTAACTTTTAAGTATGATCTCTTCTATTTAGTGATATATCATCACAATTTTTAAAGAATTATAACAAAAATTTAAATTCTTTATTTTTTCAGTATTAGGTAAAAATGATGAAAATAACCTAATTATGATGAAAATAACCTAATTAAATTATAAAAAAGCTAAACACATAATTTTGAAATTCACAAAAATGATTTACATAACCTATGTTTTTTTTTTTTTTTAATCATAGTTCACCCGTATGATAATCACATTCATATATACTTTAATCATATTTAACAAATGTTTCTGGGTCATTATTATTTTATTGTAGTGTAAATATTTTTCGCTAAGTAAGTACTTAAATTTTGCGGAGAAATACATTACCATATTTTCCTACAGTAAATAAAATTCAAATAAAGATTTTCAAACTTTTTGAATTCTTCTTGCAATGCATTTTCGATTCTTTGGTCTAATGTATGTATTTTTAGTTATTAAATTCTGATTTGTATGTGAAAAATAGAATATGATATATCAAGTATATATAAAATGAGAATGAATTGATAGACAATGTTTGCATTTCATTTTTCAACCTTTCTTAAAATTAGTGTTTGTATGGAATCAATAGAAGTAAATGTCGTAAGTTATATTTTATTAAGGTACCTCTTTTCTTTTGAAGATTTTGCTCATTATTTTTGTTTTATGATTGTTTTTCAATTGATTTATTTCATTAAGTTCAGCTAAGCTTAAATGAAAGACAACTACTTATGTTTTCTTAAACCTCGAAACTATAAAAATATATATATTTTTTTTTTTTTTTATAATTTCGAGTTTTAAAATTTAGATGCCACAGATTTTGTTGAAATATTTTCAAGAATAGTAATACTTTCTCTATTCTACGGTTGTTTTTGAAGTAATGTTGATATTTTTGAAGGTGGACCGTAATTTTGAATTTTCTTTATGATGTATCCTTTTTTTTGGCGCAGCTTGTGTTTTTTGGACTTTGCGCCAGAAAACCCATCCAACCAACGATGTATCCTTTTTTCTGTTTACTTAATTAAATAAAGTTGCATTTCCAAGGTCTCGTTACACTCACACACACGTCACGCTGTAATTCACCATAATGCATCGTTATCAGCTTTCTTCTGAAATTATTTTATTGGGAAACCACTTTGAAGAGAGTGAAATGATAAGAACCCTTACTGCAACAGATTTTAAGATAATACTTAAAAAAAGCATTTTCACTCTATATATTTAGATTTTCGAAGATGATGCTATTTCTAAAATGTAGGAAAGCATTTTTATCTCATTGGCTGTTATCTATTCCTATCCTATAAAGCAGACATAAAGAAAACACCTTAGCCCTTATTTTATTACGTGAAATTTCAATTATTCACTAGTTTTTCTTTTAAATTTTATATTGAAAGAAGCAGAAATCTAATTTATAAATATATGAAATTATTTTTAGTAAAAAATTAAATGACATGGTTGCATTAGTACATCATGTATTCTAATTTCTGAAGGAGGAATGTTTAATGCCTTTAATCAATCAATCAATCAATCTACCATCGAATTTATTGTACACAATATAGACAATATTTTAAGAAAATACAATATACTTTATTTGAAGAAAAAGGACCCGAATACAGATATTTACTTCAGAAAATCTTAATTTCAGAAATGTATCGAATATTTACGCTTGGAGTTCTGAAATATAATTTAAACGATATAATCACGTGATATTTTACGAAATTCTTCTTTTGTTTTTTATTGTCTCAAATTTTAAAGGAAGCAGCCGCCCAACCCTGTCTGGTGGTTAGAGTACCTGACTACGGATAGGGAGGACCTGGGTTCGATTCCCGGCTAGGATATGGATGTACTCTCTCTTTCTGTGTTTCTTGTCCTTTCCTCAGATGATGGATGGATGTGGCCCGCCCTATAAACGGGTTTGTGGTAGTGTGGCGTGGGCGATGCTACTCGTACCTCCGTGACTTGATTCACAGGTACTCACCGGGTAACGATAAAATGAGTAGCAGTTTCCGGCATTGTTACGGCAAATGAGAGTACTCAAGGGTGCCCGCCATTAGTAATTAAAAAAAAATATTTAAAGGAAGCAAATACTTCCGATTTGAAAATATGATATCCTTCATTCAATTAAAAGAAAAAAACTAGAATTTTCATCGATTGTACTTAG
>JAPDSC010146202.1:0-15952 GCA_026290005.1 Latrodectus geometricus | reverse complement strand
ATCTCTTGAGAAAAGTAAGAGGTATTTCTTAATTTAAATTCATAAATGCAATTCAGACTTATTGCGCCTCTCAGACTTATTGCCATAAAATATTTTATCCTTACTTTAATTTTTGGTACCAGAAAAATTACGAACGATATCTCAAATTATTAGGGGATGTAATGGAAATCTTACACTTTAAAATTGCATAATAGAGGTCTCGAACAATTATAATTTGAAATGCAATAATTTTAAAAATAATTATGATGGAAATTTCTACAAAAAAGCATCGTTTAAAACAGTGTAGTTTGCTGGACAACGGACGAAGGCTGTTGTAATGTATTTTATTATACACCGAATAAATTGCATTCCTGGAAGACTTTATTAATAGTGTGAGGTGTTATGTGTTACAAGGGAGAAAACCTGGGGATTTTGAAGTACCCATAGCGATAGATGTACATGAAGAAGATAGAAGCTCATCATCTATTTTCCGTTGATCAACAGACTACGATCCCGTCCGGAGTCGTATGTTCCAAAACGAACTGTCATACCACTGAGCCACGATGAGTCCTATGTAATAAGTTTAAGGAATTTAAACTTATTTTACAAGTCATTCAATAATTGAAAAAAGTGCGTAATGGTTTTTCACTAACCACTCTATCAAAAAAGATGCAGTGATTATACTCTCTTATAGAGTTGGCTTTCATAACTCAGCTATTGGAATTTTACACTTTGAAAGACATCATTCTCCTGTGATTTCCCCAAGATGTGACTTTAGATGATGACAAGCTGTACCTTAAATTCTCCTTTATATTTAATATTGTTCTCTTTGCAATGCCACACATTCATTCACATATGGGTTCCTTTCTTGCCCTTCTACACATATCGATTTTGAAACAATAATAAATGTTTTTTTGGAAACGAAACGATGTTTTCTTATTTAGCAAATAAGTTTTCAACTTTTTTACACTGTTTAAACTTAAAAGAAATCCTATAGTACTATACCGTTCCGTCAAATAATGCAGATAGATGTCGAATTTGTTTGTGGTTGTTTTTCGTTTAACATTTACTGACTTTATTATTATTATTACTGTTTGAGGATTTATTGTCATGGCTGTGACAATTAAATAATGACCTACAAAATGAAATATTAACAAAATATTTTACGATTTTATTTTTAATTTCATAGACCATTAATTTAACAGCGATTTATCAATCAAAGAGACTTTTTGGTAATTTATGCGAGTAATGTAGAGTCCAAATACAACAATTTGGAACATTCTGGCTATTCATTTACTCAATTGAGTACCCCTAAATACTTTCAGCTTTTTAAAATTTTAAATAATGGTCAGGACAGAAAATCCACACTTGAGGTTATGCTATTGTCATGCAATGCTTTTATTGGGACATCAAACAATGACAGTTTTAAACTTATATACACTTACAATGTATGTGATTTTTTTGTTGGGAAAGATATTTACCGTTTACTTATTTATAATTTGTTGGATAAGATATTTAGAGGATATAGTGGTACCCCTTCTATAAGTCCTGATTGGGTAAGTCATCGTTCCCCCGTTGCTCAACCCGTTGTTGAATGTCTAAATAAGCAAGTTGTTTTCTAATATTTGAGCAACTAACATTAATGCAAACATTTCTAACATTAATGCAAAATATCAGATAATATTTTATGTATAGATAATAATGATCTCTAATATATGTGTGTTCTTTCTTTGTTGAAGCATGGAATTTATAATTTTGGGGAAAAAAGGACTCAGTACTGTTTCTGATCTACTTATACCAATAGATGTTCCAGTCAAAACGTATACAGACAGTCAAGATTTCTTTAAATATTAGAAGGATATGGAGTTTTCGAATGTTTCCCTAATGAATTTAAAGAAGTACAATTCAATCAAATGAGTTCCAAACTACTAAATAAAATTTTAGTGTTTTTAGCTAATATGCAAATGAAAATTACAATACATATAATACCTCAATCATCCTCCCTGCTTCCAGTAGCAGTAAGTTTAGAAATCAATGAAGTTCTTTTTGTAATAGGTTTAGAAACGATCGGCAACTTACTTTGAATGATATAGTACGATCAGCAAATTATTTTGAATTCAGTTTAAGAGTCCTGTTATTAAATTGTATGTTTCATGTAAGGAGGGAAGTATAGTAACACCATATTTACATAGTAAAAGAATTTAATTTATTTGGCTCTATAAATAAATGGAGACACTTATTAAGGTATTGTATCAGGTGTATAAGAACTTATTAAAGCTGATAAAAAAATTACGTAAAAATATTAGAACTTATAAAAATTTGAATCAGTAATATTTGATATCTGACATTGCAGTCCATTCTGACTTTAAGTTTTAATAGGAATGCTAAATAATTGCAAACACTGAAGAAAAGGATATAATTTGAACATAACATTTTAATTATAGGCAAGATATCTGATCACTACGCTATCAAAGTTCTGCATACCAATTATACACCACTGGACATTAAAATTGCTGCACCAAGAAGGCGACATGCTACAGACGTGAAATTTATACGAAAGGAAGAAGGTGCTGTGATATGCAAATGATTAGCTTTTCAGCGCATTCAGACAAAGCAGGCAACAGTAGCGACACCTACATTGTGTTTAAATGAGGAAATTGTTCAGTCGGTTCCTCATACACAAATTGCATTTGAACGTTGTTGCCTGGAGAAAAATTGTTGTCATACCGCGTGTAAGAAGGAGAAATGCGTACCAGCACGTTTCTGACTTTGATAAAGGTCGAATTGTAGCGTACCGGGATTCCGGTTTATCTTATCGCAGTATTGCTGCTCGGGTCGGTCGAGATCCAATGACTGTTAGCAGAATATGGAATCGATGGGTTCAGGACGATAATACGAAACGCCATGCGGGATCTCAACGGCCACCTATCACTAGCAGCCTATAAGACAGGCATATTATCCACATGGCCGTAATGGATCGTGCAACCACATCACGAGCCGTGAGTCAAGAAACGGGGTCATTTGGAAGACAAAGAGTGTCTGCACGAACAGTTCGACGACGTTTGCAGCAGCATGTTCTCTCAGCTCGGAGAACATGGCTGCGGCTTCCCTTGACGCTGCGTCATAGACAAGAGCGCCTTCAATGGTGTGATCAACGACGAACCTGGGCTCACGAATGGCGAGATGCCATCTTTTCAGATGAATCCAGGTTCTGTGTACAGCATCATGATGGTCGCATTCGTGTTTGTCGGCATCGTGGTGAACACACACTGGCAGCGTGCAATCGTCATCGTCATACTGTCATATCGTCATACGTCACCTGGTGTGATGGTATGGGGTGCCATTGGATACACGTCTCGGTCACCTCTTGTTCGCATTGACGTTGCTTTGAACAGTGCACGTTACATTTCTGGTGTGTTACGACCCGTGGCTCTACACTTTATTCGAGCCCTGCGAAACCCTACGTTTCAGCAGGAGAATGCCCGACCGCATGTTGCCGGTATTGTACGGACCTTCCTTGATATGGAACATGTTCAGATGTTGCCATGGCCAGCACGTTCTCCAGATCTTTCATCAATTGAAAACGTCTAATCAATGGTTGCCGAGCGACTTGCTCGTCACCAAACGCCAGTCACTACGTTTGATGAACTGTGGCATCGTGTTGAAACTGCATGGGCATCTGTACCTGTACATGCAATCCAATCTCTGTTTGACTCAATGCCCAGGCGTATAACTGCTGTTATTAATGCCAGAGATGGTTGTTCTGGGTACTGATTTCTCAGGATCTATTCCGCCAAATTTTTTGAAAATTTAATCACTTGTTATTTCTATTAAAATATATTTTTCCGATAAATACCATTTTGTTATCTGCATTTCTTTCTGGTGTAGCAATTTTATTGGCCAGTAGTGTATTTAAAAAGTCCGTTAAATCTCTTTTGCTCAAGCAGGACGAGGTTAAACGTGCTGACTCATGTGCCAACCTTGTCATTTTAACAACACCTAAAATTGCAATTCCTTATACATAGGTGCTTTAATTGTAAGAAATAGTTATCATGAAACATCTTTAATGACCTGTCAACCTTTCAGTAATATTAAAATATACAGTATAAATTATTTCTAAATTACGAAAATATTCATATTTTTACCTCATATGCCATGTTACCTTTATAGAATGAATTGTACTTTTGCAGGTTTGTAGAAAACGAATATATTATTGCTTTAATTTTGCTGCTTTTGAGTAGCTAGAAAATATCATTAACAATTCATTATTTTTAGCCTATCTCTTAGTTTACCATACATGCAACGACGTAAGTGCGTAATGATCAAGATGTTCTAGAAGACAATAGAGATGATGATCGAGAAGGGGATAAAGAACAAATAAAAGATGAAGATCAAGAAGAAGAGGCTGATAATCACAAGATAGAATATTGGTATCACTACATAGAATAATGGCGTACCCTGTCATTCGAAAGAGACATAAGTTGATGCTTTCGCAAGATCGAGACCTTAATTTAAAATGGCTTAGAATATCCGTAAAAAGTTGAAAATATCTCGATTCATTTATTACTGCCCTCACTATAGTTACAGATTTATATGTTGATTGCTTATATCTTGGAAAATGTTATAAAAACCTTTAATTGCTGTCACATGTATGTAATTTAATGCCAGTGATGATTGCGACTATATTTAGAATAATGGTGGATCTATTTAGATATGCCTATTTAAATTCAAGATCCATAAGAAACACTCGTCAAAAAGAAATCAATTTCATTGATATATTTCGTAGCGAAGATTTATTATTTGTCTAAGAAAAATGTGGAACAATTTATAACGCATTCACTTCCAATTTCAAAAATATCATTCACGAATTTATAAGATGCAGGATATAATCTTTCGAACATAAGTAGTTTATTCAAATAGAAAGTGACAATTTTATTAATATTGTTTCAAACTGGATTTGTTAATTTGCCAAATTCGCTAAAATGAAACTAACAATGCGTGTTCAGTTAAAACGTGTTACGTTCAAATTTTCATATCTTTTTTTCTAATGGTGGGCACACTTGAGTAAATAACCCATTTGCCGCAGCAAGGCCGGAAACTGCTACTCGTTTTATCGTTACCCGGTGTGCACATGTGAATCAAGTGACGGAGGTACGAGTAGCATCGCTCACGATACACCACCACAAACCCGTTTATAGGGTGGGCCACATTCAGCCATCATCTGAGGAAAGGACAAGAAACACAGCGAGAGAAAGTGAAAGTACATCTATGCCCGAGCCAGGATTCGAACCAGGTCCTCCCCATCCGTAGTCAGGCACTCTAACCACCAGACAGGGTGGGCGGCTAAAAATATTAAGAGTTAATAATTTTTAATTAACTTCCGACAGTTGCCTGTGAGCTTAAGTATACTTTTAACACTATAAAATCCAATTTTTAAAATTTTAATTTTAAAATATTAAGTAATGGAAAATATCTGTAGTTAAATTATGATTTTAAAATTTTTATAATTTATTTAATTTTAAAATTTATATTATTTATAAATTAAGTTAGTTTGCTCTCATGTTCTTAATATTTTAATCATTAAAATTTCTTTAGTATTTGTCTTAGTACTTTTAAATTATTTAAAGGCAATGTTTTAATGCTCCTGTTGACATCAAAATTAGATATTCCAAAACAAATTTGTTGATTTTTCAATTTTTTAAATATTTATTAATCAATATCTGGTACTTAGAGCTGTTTCTGATTTAATATTTTATATAAAGGCAGTTATTGCAAATGTCTTAATTTCATTGCTTTGCAAGATTATGGGAATTTTTATTATAAGCCATTCAATAAAACTAAGAATTCTACTGAATGTTTGTGCAATTTCTGCGAAGATTTTACTTTTTTTTAACACTTATATATTTTTGACACCTTGTCTTAACCCTACATACAAATTAGATTATACCTTGAATGGAAGCTATAAAGCAGTCTACAGAACATGTGAGGGATGCTTTCGGGAGACGCATTGCTGTATGATTGCGTACCCCAGGGAACTCACAGCAACTGAAACAGATGCCGATTGAGGAATGGGCATTCTTACCACAAGAACTGCTGGACAACCTGGTGCTGACTATGGGAAGACGGTGCGGAGAAACCATTTCAGTAGGGAGAGGGCCTATCCCATACTTAGAAAAATATGTTTGTTATTTTTTCTCTTTTGACAGATGATCTTGTGCAGGGATACCGTGAGTTCAATAAAGCCTGTTTTTGTTTGATTCCATACTGTATGCATTGTATACATTTTTGAGCAACTATGCTTTCGTCATCCTTTTAGTATAAAATGATGTGTCTCATGTCTGAATTTCATGTCTCTCAGATGATTTCTCGCGGAGTTACGGCAGAAAAACCACCTGTTGCTGAAGTTTTGCACACTAGTGTAATTTAAAATAAGGTGTAAAAAATAATTCTTCAGAATTATTACACGTTCAATTAGTGTGATCAAGACAAATGCTGTTACACTATTAGAATTCATGTATTTTTCGAAAGTTTGGTAAAGTTCAATAACCTTCACTCAGCAGGACGATGATAAACGTGCTAGCTCAGGTGTTAACCTGGTCATTTTAACACCAAACAAAGCTGCAATTCATTAATTATTCTTAACAGCTTCAATCAGCAGAAATAGGTAGTCACAAACATATTAAAAAAGTCTTCAGTAACCTATCAATCTACCAGTAGGAATAAAATATGATGTATGCGTTCTTTTTTCTGTATATGTCCTGATCTTTTCACTGCGCATTCTTTCAAAATTACACATATAGAATTTAATATTTGTACAAAATAAATATTTTACTGTGCGTGTTCTGATGTATGGGAATAGGAAGAAAATAGCCTCAATAATTCATTATTTTAAGTCGAACTTTTAGCTTTTCTGTCATGCCAGGGGCAAGTGATAATCAAGAGGATGGAGTAGAAAATCAAGATGAGCATGTTAAACGAGAAGAGAATGATAATCAAGATGGGGATGAAGATCGAGAAAATACCGAAGCATGGCCTAGAATATTCGCTAACCGCCTCCTTCGGACGAGATATAACAGATTTTTTTTCCCAGATCGAGTCATTATTTTAAGATGGTTCACAGAATACCATGAAAATTGTAGACTTCTCAATTTATTTAGTGATGAACTTGCTTCTTCCAAACTTCAAGATGAAATTGATTATCTGAATCTAGACGAAAGTTATGAAAGACTGATATTGCTAGATCGTGCCTACTATGCTATGAACACTATAAATGCCTACCTGTTTGGAAGAATAATGGATTTATTTGTATATACCTATTTAAATATGAGATCTATGACTGACACTCATCAAGAAGAAATAAATTTTATTGATGATTGGCTGCGAAGTTTCAATCTTATGCTTAGACTATTGTATGATGAATTGTGTCTAATTAACCATCAACCTCAAGAAGGAAATTCATGACTTTAGGAGAAATATAGCAGTATTCAATTGAAATTAAGTATTTAATTCAAACGGAAAGTGACAATTTTCTCAATATTATTTTAACCTTGACTGTTTGATTTATCAATTTCACTGAAATAGAACTAACAATGCGTGTTTATATATGGCACGTTACGATAAAATATTAGGAGTTAATAATTTATTAATCTTTATATCTAACAATTGACTGAGGCCAAAGTATAGTTTTAACTCAGTGTTAATTACAAGTCTAATTTTTAAACAGAATTGTTTTAAACTACATTTTAAAATTCATATTTTAATATTATATAAGTGATACAAGATATCTGTAGATAAAACATGATATTAAGATTTTATGCATTTATTAAGTTTCAAAATGTAAATTATTTATAAATTTATGTTAATTCATTCTGGTGTTCTTAATATATTAATTAGAACTTACTTAATATTTCCCTAAGTATTTTTAATGTATTTGGATGCAAGTTAATGTTTAATGCTCCTGTTAACTTACAAAAAAGGAATTCAAAGGAGAAATTGGTTCATTTTTTGATTTTCTTAATTTTCATTAATCAGTAAGCACTATTTATTTTCAACAGTTTTCTGAAGTAATATTTAATGTAAGGTACATTTATTGTAACTATTTAATTTTATTCTGAAAAGTAAAATGTTAACAAGTAAAATCATTTTCCTAAATTCTTTTATTTTTTAAATGCATGCAATACGTTCTTTGATATTACCATTAGAATAATCAATCTTTTATTTTAAGGAAGTATGTTTAACTTGTAAATTAAATGTAAGGATATTTATGTTTAATGAAATTTTCCACATGAATTTTTGATTTCTTTGTTAAGAAATATTTTCCTTGCAAGTCATTTATATCTGAACATTATTCAATTTATAAATATTTTTGTAATAATCTTGATATTCAAAGTTTATTTCAATTAAAGCAAGTTTTTCAAACAACTTTCAAATTAACTTATTTAATATTGTTATAAGCACTTTTATAAAGTTCAGAAATTTCATTTTCTAATATGCCTCATTTGAAACATCTGTACGTTACGTAACCGTGTGTTCAGCATATACACTACATTTCTGAGAAGTTTGATATATTATTTTTTTTCTGATTAGAATTAGATTAGGATTCTTAAGATTAAGTGTGATTACGGCTAAACATTTTTTAGCGTATCTTGATCTAGACTTTTAGTAAGAGTATAAATGATTTTTATAAATCTAAGAATACGTGAAACGGAAAACGAATCTTGCCAAAAATCATTTTAAACAAGGGATAAGAACAATGCATTCAAAATCTGAAAAATAGTAATTAGCAATGTAATTTCTCTGCTCAACAGTGGAATCATTGTTGAAATAAGCAATATTTTGACAGCAAGCCTACAACTTTTATTAATGCAGCAACCATTAAATATCTCATTAATAAAAAAAGTCATTTAATTAAAAATTTACAAGAAAAATATTAATTTTTAAAAAAATCCATTAGTTTTCACTTAAATCACAAAAAATCAACTAGATAATAAAGTGTTTAATATGAATCAAATAATTGCAAGTAAATTCTAAATAAATAGTTATGTAAGTGCAGATAAATTATAAGTGTAAAGTAATTCACAGATTTCTTCTTCATTTGAAAAAATGTTGCTAACATTCATCAAAAGATTCTTAATTCGAAAGTGAGAAATGTTTTCAATGGAATACTATAATTACAAACTTTATTTTAAAAAATAGTATTAAATTCATAAAAGAATTGAAAATAATTGAAGCCCTTTTGTCGAACTTTAATTCTATGTTTTTTTTTTTTTTTTTTTTTTTTTTTTTTTTTTTTTTTTTTTTTTAAATACATTTTAGTCTAAGATAAAAGATATGGCTACTTTTTCATTTAGTAAAATTTGGAGAAATTTCTTTCAACACTGTCATAAAAACAAGATAGAATATAAAATAAAGCAAACAGTCTGAGATTTCTCTTTTTCAAACACAGCTAAATTCTAACATATCATAAGACGAGTTCAGAACATTTGTGTAAGCAAGACCTTTATTTTTTTCTGTCGTTTGAATTTTTGTACGACGATGTCAAAACTGTTTCACAGAATGTAACTTTTCTTTGCACGTTGAATTCTAGCTCAGTTAAAAAGTAGACAAGCTCCATTATCTACATCACACTTGAAATTAATATTAATTTCAAGTGATTATTTAACTAAATAATTAAAGTAAAATTAATTGAATAATAAACACCTTTAATTAAATATAGGTAGTACTTATCATACAAAGTTGCTTATATATTAGGCAGCACACATTATTTACAGTGTCTGCTTCAAAAAGACTTGGTTCTTTCCACCCGTTAAAACTCCTTTAGAAAACTGCTGAAAATAGAAATAAAATGCATACAATACTGCAAACTTCTTATTATATTCCTTCATAATATTAAAAATTAATAAATTTACTCCTTTCTTATTTTTAAAAATCATTTTTTGGATGACTTTTATAATCCGGGTTATATGTGATATAATGTATATTAAAAAGCAAGTACAAGTTTTGGGTTTTAACAAATACTCTTTAAATACCAAGTCGCTTAATATAGATTTCTAGAAATTAGAAATGTCTGCTCGTCCTTCAATATTTGGTCTAAGAGACTGAATTGAGAATGACTGCACATCGAAACTGAAATCAGAATATAGGTCTTTGTTTACTTGAAATGAAGATAATTTTTGAAATTTCGTAAATAATGATAGTAAAAACGTTCGCAATATTTTCAAAGACTATTAACACTGCTTTCAGTTACCTGAAAAGATTTTAAGCCATCCTTTTAGTATTGAGTCGCTTATTTTCAGGAGCAAAATAATTCTGAATTATATTCACTTCGAGAACAGAAACGTTCATTTTTTTTCTTACAGTTTAAAACTCATTTAGGTACACACACTTGGAAGTAGTGTGCCTAAATGAGTCAGAATTCTGAAGTAGGATCTAGACTCATTTAGTCCTGAAGTAAGATTCAAACCCATGAATGTTAAACTTGTCCAGGAAACTAACTATTCGGTAACCATTTCTGTTTCCAGTATTTGAAAAGGCATTGGAAGGCTAATGAAAAGTCTTGGTCTCTAACAGCTTTGCAAATAGTTTTCAGGCATTGAAAACCATATTCAACTTTAGTCAATTTACACAAAATATGTCAAGAAAATTAGAATACTTTATAATGTAATTAAGTTCATAATTTGTGTAAATTTTTCTGAAAATTTTAAAATTTCGGGAATTTTTACTTTTAGACTTACACTGTAGTAAGATAAGATTTTTCAATTAATTGAGGTTTTGCTTGCTTCCATATGACGGACAAAAAGTATATAAGTTCGGTTTCTGTTTTTATTACAATAATTCAGAGTAACGTATTATACTAACAAATCCCTTTATTATGGCCTTTGTGTGTTCAACAACAACTTGGAACTGATCTGACATGTCAGATATGTAGAGGATTAGCAACAACAATTTAAAATCAAGCGAGAACAAAGAATGTTATAAATATTTACTACTTCTCCTCAAACTAACAAATTTATTAAGTTTAATTAATTTTTATAAATAATTCTACTTTACCATATTTTCAAATTTTGCTTTACTTGAATTTATTTATACCGACTTCAGATATTTAAAGACCACTAAAAATTAACAGCCGAAAAAAAAGGCGTAAAACCAATTCAAACGTATTTAAAATAGTTCACCAAACTAATTTACGATAAATTAGAACCAGCTTTTTTAAATCATTCTTTGTCTCCGCAAAAGAGTTCAATTGAGATTTAAAAGCATTTAAAAGAGCAGTGTGGGAACGGAGTTTAAGAAAGTAAAATCTTAAATTTTTTTTCAACATTCATAAAATCATAGCTAATGTGGTTGATTATGGTTAAGAAGAAATATGGTTTTACCAGAAATTCATGTTTATAATAAAACCATACGCATTCTTTTTTGAGAATTTCAATTAGCTCATTTATTTATTATAAATTATGTGTTATTTTAAGTAAAATATCGCATACTGCAAAAAAAGTTTCAGTTTTCCAAATAAGATTTTGTGTTTAAATGGGTTTGACAGATATTAAAATCCTTTGGTGGATATCTTATTAAAACTCATTAAATAAAACTCCAATTTTGCTGATGAGAAATAAATTATGATACACTGAACAATGATTCAAAGTTTTGACAGTTAATTGCCAATTATTTAATTCATGTCAAAAACAAAAACGAAGTTTTCAGTTTCCTTTTCTAGAAAGAAAACTTAGCAATAAAGGTTTCAATGTCATTTGGGACATATATCCTTAAATAAAAAAAAACATTTGTATTTTATGCTTTAAGGTGAGTTCTTACATAATCATAACACTGTATAAATATTTTGCTTTGGTTTGAAGGAATATGAAGTTAGTCATGCGTATAAAAGCCAACCAAGATTTGTTATTTCAACATTTATTACAAAGATAATACGAATAATAATGTATACAACTTTAAATGTGAATAAAAATAAATATTTACAAAATTTATTGAATTGTTTATGATAATTTTGTACATATGTATAATTGCGAAGAAATTTGAAGGAAAGTGCATGAAAATCGTCTCAAAATGAGTGATAAATAGCCATGAAATGATTAAGGAATAAAATTAAAATAAGGAAGTATTTTTTACATGTTCATTATTTAGAGTAATTCCTTAACTTTTAAAAAATTTAGCAATCTTGTAGCTATAGCAATCTTTTACGATCAATTAATTTTTATTTTTTCATAAAAATAATGAGAATATGAAACACACCTTATAATAATTTAGTTAGAATGCATTGATTTCAGAATGTAACATTCGTCTATTCGAACATGTATATGAGAAGCATTACTCCATGATTGACTGTCTAAATATTCGCAGCCCATGATGTGTTTACAGAACTATGATAGTTAATAAAAACAGCGAATGTGCCTCTAATATAAGCATTTAATAACAGTTTTTGAATTTTTGACAAAAAAATACGTCAAAAAATATTTTACTTCGTAATATTAAAAATTATAGAAATTGACAACAAAGTTTGAAACTTGTTGTATAAATGATAAACAATCATACTTTTAGGTCTTTTGATTACAAGCAGATACTATTGTGAAATGAATAAAAAAAATAATTGTATCTAATATAAAAATAAGATATTTTTTAAAATAACTTGAAGCTGTACTGTAAAAATAAATATATAAACATTTAATTTACATGGTTTCTAAAAATTATATTTTTAGTAGTAAAATTTATTTTTATTTTTTAATTTAAAATTTTGAAAGTAAATCTAATTTCATTATTCTCAAGATTTCTTTTGATTTTATATATGATTAATAGCACCAAAACATATGATACATAAAAAAAATTAAGTATATTTGCTGTCTTCCAAAGAATCAAATTAATGAAAATTACATATGTTAAAAAAATCATCAGAGTTATGTAACGATCATATTAAATCAATATACATTTTAAAAATAAAATGACCATGTTTTTAAATTTAATTAAATTTGATTTTAAATTTATTTAAAATATTATTTTCATATTATTCATTGCAACAATATTACCCTATTAACTGCATTAGACTTTTGAATAATATTTTTAAAATTAAAAATAGGAGAATTATGAATAACATATTTAATGATAGTTCTTTTTTTACTTTAAATTTTTAGTCAAACATCCATTTCGATGGGTTTTTTAACATTTATAATTGATATAAAATTGATTTGAGTGTTAAAAAGTTTATCTGAATATATTATTACAAGAAAACATGTTTTTGATCTACATATGTAATTAAAAAAACCCATGATCGAGAGATTTCATTGAATCAAACGTAAGCCAAGAAACTCATTCCTTTATTTCCAAAAAAGCTAATAATATGCAATAATCAAAAATATAACATTGCTAACTTAAAACTTTAATAGAGAATACATTTCAATTCAATAATATTTATGCATTTATCAAATTATGTTTAGAAATAAAATAAAAATTCATTATGTAAGGAATAAAAATAAATTAGCATAGAAATAAAAAAGAAATATTTCATGTTCCTTAATTTAAATCCATGTGTAGAAAAATGTGAAAATAGATTTTGAATGAAATATTGATTCTTAAGACAGTAATTATATCTATTTTGATTCCAGCAGACTCCATAAACTGAAGCCAAAGTCATTCTCTAATGGATACACTTTCTTGGTCTCGATGTTTGAATCAACTGCTATATCCATCGAAAACTATCTTCTTGTCGCTTGAAACTTCTGCATGAGTATCACCAACTTCCTTCATTTTATGTGAAGTTTCTACTGGAAAAACAGGGGATACCTCTTGATAGCTTCTGAAATTGTGAAGACATCTAGCTTGTGGGTTTTTTTTTTATGAGTTTTGTCAAAATACCACCATGATTATCATTTTGTGCATAGTTAACACATTTAGTTGATTAAAATCTTGTTTTATTAAAAGTAACAATAATTACGTTACAAATGATTGTTCAATAATAAATTTTACAAATATTTTTAAAAATAAGTGATAATTTAGTAATAAACTACTTTTTTTGGATTTGTATCTTCTTTATAAAACTTTTAAATACTATATTACAAATGTTTTTACAAATACATAAATTAGAATTCAATAATACAAATCAATAAAATAAATAAAATACATAATTTCACCTTAAAAGCGAGTGTTCTATCTGGTGCATTTTGACACCAACTAGGAAACAATTTTGCAAACATTTGTGTTGAGGATCGTTTCACGTTATATTACTTACATTGAAATATTCAAAAAATAAAAATAATTAATTATGTTTATGAGTATTTTAGTACTTTACATATGTTTCACGTCATTACATCCTATTTAAAAAAAGTGATTTAAAAGTTTTCATTCATTTACAACTTCCAATTCAATATGAGCACATTATATTTATGATATTAATGTTTCCAAGCAAATCACATTAAGAAAGCTTATTTTCTTTTTGAACAATGATAGTTCATCATTATTTTTATATATATTTTAGAAAATAAACATCATAGATTTATTAATAAAATTTTATGAAAATTATTTGGGATTTCATTTATTTCTTTTCAATCTCATAAAATTGAAATATTTTGTATCAATTTTATGTTTATTGAATTAAGCTAGACAAATGCAGGAGAGAGAACATAATTTACATTTTATTTTTATTGACCAATACAGTTAAAGCATTTTAGGGTTTAATATTTTATATAACACTAAATTATTAGTATAATTATTTTTATATATAAAATTGATAAATAAATGACAATGTTATTATTCAATGATGGTGAATCAAATAAATCTTTGCAGCAATTGCTTTCAAGCACTGTATATTAATAGATATTATTCATTGCTTTAATTATGTATAAACCGATGAACATTAAAATTGAATTATGTTTTATGTTTAACATATATTTCTTAATAAAGTAGTACAAACTTATAATATTTGATTAACTCAAAGTTGATAATTTCTCACAGGATTATTTGTAAAAATGTTATTTTATTAGGTATTAAATAAGAATGTATAATTGTTATTCATTCATAAGTAATGTAAGATCGTCATTATTACAAACTATTTAAAATCTTTGCAATTGCAGAAAGTCATTGATTTTTGTTTCCTTAATTGAGTGTCATAAACAAAAAACATTAGGATATAAAATTAAATAAGTCAGAATTTTATAAAATTATTAATTAAAATATTTTTAGAGAAAAAGTATCTGTTTCTTAAATAAAAATATCCAAAATTACATTTTAATATGTGTTAGTTATTCATAAAATTTTGAATTCCTATTACAATCTAATTATCTTATAACAATCCATGAGATATTCACAGCGTTTATACACGCATTATATACTGATATTCAACACATACATTCTACAATTTTCTATATTAAAAGAACAAATAATACCAATCACAATAAAAACATTCAATAAAAAAATGCTGAAAATTATCATATAAGTAGAACAAATTTCTTTAATCGACATGTTTATAATGTTAAAGTGATACATTCAAATTAAAAAATCTTGTTTCTAGCTTCATAATTATTTCATATCAACTGCTTTGTTAAGTAATATAAAATAAGAAACATATTTGATCAATTTTAAAGTATACTTTAGCATGGATGCATTTTTTAACATATATTATTTAATTACAACGAATATAAATACTGTTATTAGAAGCATTAAATTTTGAATTCATTTGTCTTTGGTTGATTAATAATGTATTTAAATGAAACAATTGTTTTTATTAAATATTCATTTCAAGAAGTATTTCTCAAAATACAAAAATACTCTAGTAAAATTTATTTCCTTCAAGACATTTTATTAATAAACATGGTTTGTATGTTAATAATGTATTCACTTCCTAAAATTAGATTTTTTGCTAATAATAATTTGTTAATGACGTTTAATTTTTATGTCATACAACATCATATATATAGCATTTATAAAATTTAGTGATTTTAAATTAAGGAATTAAAGTTATTTAAAAAATACT
>JAPDSC010146199.1:0-12998 GCA_026290005.1 Latrodectus geometricus | reverse complement strand
ACTCTTCAACTTGATTTAGTAAGCAAAACTCTTCAACTTGATTTAGTAAGCAAAACTCTTCAACTTGATTTAGTAAGCAAAACTCTTCAACTTGATTTAGTAAGCAAAACTCTTCAACTTGATTTAGTTGGTTTTCACTTTTTTTTGTTTTTTTTGTTTTTTTTTGTATTTTTTCGAATCCATTTTATGTGTCATAGCAACAAGCATGTTATTTTTTTGTGAAAAATAGATACATAAAAAGTAATCAGAACAAAATGCATTTATGTTTCCTCTTCCGAATCGGTACATTGTTGGATTTCATGATGACCATAAGATAAAGTTAAAATACCATCATTTTTTAAAAATTTTTTGTCATAAAACGAAGACAATGTTGTTTTGTTTTGTACAACTGTTTTTAAAACATGCTTTTTGGAGACTATAGAATACTGTAAATCTTTAATAGAAAGTTCTTCTTGCAAAACTTGTTTATATTTTTCATGAGTTAGAGAAGCAAGAGAACTTTTTTTTACTCCCTTTGCTGCTTTTTTTACTGATTGATCTTCACATAGCAAACTATACATTTTTGGTTTTAACCCTATAAATTCTTTTATTGGCTGACAAGTTTCATTTTTTAAAGTTCCTAGTCGACCTTTGTTTGTTTCACAAAAAAGATAATGATTTTTATCGAAATTGCTCAAATCCATAATTTCCATAAAGTTATTTCGTATATCTTCGTATACATTTGGGGTTTCTATGTGTAAATAAAGCGAATCAGTGTCTGTGTACAACAAGGTGCATTTAGAGTTATAAAATTTTTTAAAATATGAGAAATACAAGTCATATAATTGTAGTTTGGATAATTCTAACACTGTGAATCCAATGTATATAGGCTTGTCTAATCTTAGATCAGTTTGTTTCATTTTGAACAATGTTAAACTTTCGTTTAAAGGTTCGAAGTATTCTAAAGCAGGGCTAGATAAGTACTTTTTACATTCCTCGACACTGAGCGCTCCTTTAACATTAACCCTTTTCCTAACATTTTGTAAACATTTCCCATAAAAGGAATTATTTAGTTTTTTAAAAAATAATTTTTCACTTTCGGTTTTACAAGATAATCTTTTTGAGTTGTTAAATGTAATATATTCTTTTAACCATGGGTTTGGAGAAAACATTAAAATCTTATGTATCTTGGAGAGCTTTAAGCCCTGTTTCAGATAAAATTGCAAATTCAAATAGTGTACAATATAATGTTTTTTTGGATAAAAATTAGGTGTTAATTTTTTGCATGGAAAGGTGTTCTTAAGCCCAAATTTTGTGCACAGTTTTTTTGCATAAGGAGATAACATATCGAACGTTATTTTGAGATGTTCTGGTGCTAATGGTAAATCGTTAAGTCTCTCATGTTCTGTTTCGGGAATTTCTAAATCAATCTCTAAAATATATCCTTTGTTGCTGTTTGGAGGAATACTAAACACATCGAAAGAGTTTATTTCCTCTGAAGATAACCAACAAAAATTACCATAAGGTAAAAATTGGCTCATAGCATATCCATAAAGATTAACTATATCTAATGCAAGAATATAGGAATGGGGTTTCGAAGAATCGTAAGTGGATGGTACATAAGGATTGTTTGCCATAGCATAACGTTTACCTACAAGACAAATTCCTCCTCGCATTTGGCTTTCCAACCAAATATAATCGTTAATGTTTTCCAATAACTGCAATTCAATTTTACAAAATTTCAAGCCTGCATCAAATGTAAGTTCGCTTATCGAAATATAATGTACAGGATCAAGTTCATAATATTTTAGAGAAAGAGTTCGAAATGCGCAAAATACTTCTGCAAGCATTAAAACATCTGTATTTTAATATAGTTGTAAATAATCACCAAATGTTTTGCAATTAAATGCTCTGAAAACGGCTACAGCATGAATATAATCTTTTTCAGTGATATTTTGATGTGTTAAAACATTAAAAAAAGCTGCTTGAGGAGGTAAACCAATAGTTTGAAGTTTGTCAATGTGATCACAATATGAATAAGGAAATACACCTTTTCGATGTAGCAAATACTTGTTTTTGTTGTGTTGAAAGAAATTATCAAACATTTTGAATTCATGATTCGAGATTTTCAGATTTTCAATTAATGTATCAAGAGAGCTGTCTAAAAATTGAAAACTATCTAAGAATTTTAAATGATCTAATGTAAACATAGATATTTTTTCTAAATTTAAAGGAATTATATTAATATCTTTTGCATATTCTCTAGGCAAATATTTTAAAAGTAAATGCGAGTCATAGTTTCTGCTATTGTGTATGACTACAGGAATAAAAAAAGTTTTTCTGTATTGCAAATTGCAATATTGGTGTGCTCTATCTTCTACAAAATTTTGGTAGTGCAAATGATGTCGAACAATTCGATCAGTTTTTTTAAATTTTTGGTGGCAAATAATACATTTTGAAAAATCATATGTTGAGGAATCGTCAATTTCAATTTCGCTAACTTTTTTTAATTCAGCAATTAGTTTTAAAGATATTTCTTTTGCTTGATAGAGAAAATGTTCCACCGCGTCATATCCAACATGATAGTTATGATGAATTATTTTATCATCTTGATCGATAACAACCATTGCATAGGAGAGAGGAATATGTTTTTCCAGCTCACATGTAAAGGATTTTTTATCATTTGGAGTAACAGTCGAAACCTTAGATAATGCGCATTCGAAGTCAGCAAACATCACAAAACGATGTTTGAGAGATCTATTAATGTTTTTAAATTTCAAAATCAGATTTTTAGGGATTGAAACACGTTGTGGCTTGTTATGAAGGCAAAGAGTTTGATGTTCAATTAAAGTCTGTTTTCGTACAAATCCATTCAAACAACGTTTGCAATAATAATTAAAATGCTTTTTATGTTTCAAAAGTTTGTTTATATTTTTTATTAGATAATAATGCTTTTCATAGAGAAACAAATCTATTTCTCTATAGTTTTGAGAACTAGTGTAAAGAGGATATATCATGCCTTCATCAAAAGCAAAAACATTGATATTTAATTTATTTACATTTTCAAAAAGTTTGATGTTTGCTATCTCGACAGGAAACTTTAACATTTTTGTATCAACAGCTTGCAAATGTTTTTTGTATATGCTACAGCGACCAGCATGCTTTTGCTTAGGAAATAACGCAGCTAATATGCAATAAATGAAGCATTTATTATTAATACAATTGATAGATAAAAGCGCTTTTTTATTAGATAATTTATTCGGTAGTTTGACCGTTTTACATCCTCCAATAATTTTGGCATAATTGCCAATGTGTAAATCTACAAAATCGATTTTATGCAGAAGCCATCCGCTTCCGTTTCTAGTAAAATGATCAACAGAATTCATAATTTTCCTAAAGCCCTCATCTATTACGGAAAATATTTGTGCAGCAGATAAAATGCGCAAGGCATTACTGCAGAAATAATAAGTTTGATACATTGGTGTGTTGTTTAATTCATCGCTTAAAATTTTTGTAAACACAATGTGTAAGCAAATGATAACACGAATTCGTAAAACAGTTGATGTATTTAAAATATTATGAATCACAGGTCTGAGTTCGGAATAAGCAGATTCTACAGAATCAAAATTAGTTCTTGCACGTAATGTTCGAGTAAAACCATGGAATGCAGAGTTCAATTCTTGAAAAATAATATTAGCCATATTTATTTTTTCTGTTCTGATTACTTAAATGTATCTAAATTATAATCTTATTGTTTACATTCTTACTCAAGTATCAGGTTCAAGTTCTCTTGTTTTTATAAAATCTTGAATTTTTTCCAGTCCTACAATCATTGTTGGAATCTGATCAATATTAATATTAAACCTGTTCTTAATATCACCAGCCTCGTTATATTTTAGAAAGCATAAATAATGTTGTTTTCTTAAGTGTTTGATTTCAAGAGCAGTGTTTTTTCCCAAATAAACAGAATAGTTTGGTATCTGTGAGTTTTTAGTTTCAATTTCTGTAGAGATGTTTAAGTCAAATTTTTTTGGTTTTTTCTTAGGAGCGCAATCCTCATCATCTATTATTCTAGCTTAAAAAATAAATTTCAAAATAACTATCAACTTAGATTTCTAAAATTTGGTAAGATAGAGAGAAAACGCAATAACTGAAAAACAACTTACCACAATCCATGTTGAAAATCAGCGGAGAACTAATGCACAAATGCAAATGTTGATGTGTCAGTAGCATAGGAGAGTTTTTATAGAAAATTTTCCTGAATTTTAATTATCAAGCTGAAAGTTAAAGTAGTGTAGGTTGCTCATAAATTAAGTACTTTCAACTATGTTACAAAAAACATGAGTGGGATTCTAGGTCATTTTAACGAATATTCTTCAAAGTTAATTTATTGTAATAAGCCATTTGCATAAAGGCGTTTAAAAAACATAAGTATCATTTAAGGTCAATTTATTAAATTTCCTCCAAAGTTAATTTATTCCGAATACTCCTGATCTATAACATTTTTTTCTCTATCATAACTCTTAAATTAAATGTTTCAAGAATAGAATTATTTTAAATCTAAAAAAAATGAGATACACACTATTATATTTTAATATATTTATTATGTTAAGCAACAAGTTACAAAATATTTAATATACAATGCAAATTTCTAATTTGTTACAAACAATGCAAATAAAAAACAATTTCATCATTGTCTAGTAGTTTGAAGTATCCAAATTTTGCTTCAAAATTTGTACAATCTGCGAGTTCATTCCATGAAACACCTTTCGTTGCTAAAATACTCTCCACAAATGATTCAAACAAAGTCTTGTGAGAAGAATAAACATTGTATTTCTCGGCAGTATTATATTTTGTCAGTTGGCAGAAACCAAATTGCTTTTCATCTGTTTGATTATCATGTAGACACTTAACAATGTCTGTGTTCGACAATATAGTGAAATACATTATCTTCGCAGGCTCCGCAGAAGTTTTATGAAGTCGAGCATTTTCAGTGCACTCTAGAATATTATCATAGAGAGTATTGTGAATATACAAATACTCACATCTGGAGCAAGGATCCATAACAACATATCCGAATCTCTCCATGTCTAGCGATCATCTGAATTCGCTAGCTATGACGTTGTTATAATATCTTTCTTTTTTTGATTTTCTAATATCGCCTCTCGATAAGATTTACATTGTTGATTGGAAAAGAGCAATGTTGAATGATTTATCAATTTAAATTGTTGATGCGCAAAACGTGTTACAATTCGTTCATTTTCGCAAACATTTGTTTCTGTTAATCTCGTAATAGGTAATCTTCTATTCTCATGCCATAGAAAAAATAGACAGAAAAGTCCACATGAGCTGGTACGAGGATGTTGTAATATATGCGAATTCCATTGTATTTTAGAGGAATTTTGAGTAATAAATTTTTTAATGTTTCCTTTCGGAAATGTGCCATAAGAACAAAAAAAAAATGCCATTGCGGTTGTTGTCAAAATAGATCGCTTGCCAATGTTCTCCCTTCTTCGTAGAAGGATGCGTGTTTACAATAAATGATCGATAATATCCTCGTGTTTCGGGCAATAGATCACTCGCAAACACTCCGCCAAACGTTCTTCTAATTTTAGGATCGCTGAGGGCTAAACTTAACAGTGTTTGCGTGTCCATAGTATTTAATAGTCAACAAATATATTTCTACTTTTGTCAATTTCAATTAATGATTGCATTTCCATGTAGACTATTAATGTAACAGTTTCCGATAGTTCTCTATCGAATTTCAGGTGAATCGATATTTCACCGCTTCTGGCTATATTCATAAATGGATCGCTAGCAGAAAAATCTTGCGTGAGATCGAACACATACAAGCAAGTATTCTCTTTATATTCTTCTAATGTGACATTAGTATTGTGTTGAGCGAGGTCTGTGAACAAACTTAAATAGTTTCGGGCATACAGATTATTTTGATAAGAAGGTGTATAGGCTGTCATAGGGATTTGAACTCCGTTCTCCGATAACGAAATATAATTCAGATTATAATGTTGGAAATTAAACGGATTCTTTTTCAAATCTCCATTGAATGCAGAATTTGATACTAATCCTAGAATCATACGCGAGGGAAGAATTCCATTCATTGCATTAGGAATTATAACACTCTTCAATCCTGAACTGAGTGTGAATGTCTTAGTCTCAATTCTTGTGAAAGGCATTTGCACCAGAGATTGTTCTAATGCTTTTTCGTGGCCAACTAGAATTGAGCTCGATACATCGCATTTTCTGATAAACAGACTTATATTTTCGATGTGTAAGCGATAACTTCCAGTGTTAGCTAAGAGAGCAAATTCGTCCTTTGCTTTTAACAAACGAATTCGTATCGTTGTTCCGCTAATTAAAAGACGTGGTTGAGTTCCTAAGTCAATATGAAGCATTCCGCACATATCAAATAGTTTGCCTTCTTTAACCCGTTTCCATCTCTGTTTTAATCCAGCATTCTTTCCAGTATCTCCCAAATTAGTGTCATCATATTCACCGACAGTATCCTTGCAGAACAAACCAGCACTCAAAAAATTCTGTTGAGAAGATTGGGGATGAAACAGAACACTTTGTATAAAAGATTTGTAAGGATAATTACTTTCCGAAGAGATATTACGATCGTTAAGCGAGATGTGGCATTCGGAAAACATAGTGTTTAGCAAATAATTAATCGGTCCGCATCGATCATTTTCTGTAAAATTTGTTCCATCAGTTTTCAAAATTTTCGCCTGAACATTCAAAAACACATGCGATAAATCGAAATATGCATCTCCTAACCCGGTAACAAGAAATTCAATTGTATTGCTATCCGAAATGGAAGCAATCGGATGTATTTCTACAAATGAAGAATGATCAATCGCCAGTTGAATAGGCGATGAAACGAAAAGATCTAGTTCGCTTTTTGTGCAGTAGCAATTTTCCATGTTTTAGAGCTCTGAAAATACGTCTGGTTTATTTGATTTCCTACGCTTCGAGTGTTGCTTTCTAATAGTTTTCTTCCTTTTAAGACCTTTTCCACTTAATTTGCGAATAACATCGCTTGTTATTTCGCGTCCTGTTTGGCGAAACTGATCTCTAGCAGCATTGCGAAGCGATTTTCCTTGTGATACATCTTCAATTATATTTCGACCAGATGACAATAAACGTTTTCCTAAATATTTTCCAGCTTGCATCATCAGCGGTAAAGCAAATCGGTGCAAGTTACTGAAAAAGCCATAACCTCTCTGAATGGGATAATGGGAAGAAAAGTAAGGGTCTGCATTGCCTGTTTGATTTAAATAATACGCAATACAATGTTCTGGTTGTAGCCTGTGACCGCGCTTCGACATGGTTGAAAGCAGATATGGAGATCGATGAGAATGTCATTGGATTTATATAAATTTCTTTCTGAAAGAGAGCACTAAGTTTGTTTTACCCGATATGAATTTAATAGGAGTACCGCTGCTAGTGCGCAATTGAATTTCAATAATATCAAAATATTGTTTTTTTACTCTGAAGTACAACGGCACAGAAAAATATTTAACAATCTGATCATTAGTTTCGTTTGCCACTGGGATAATTTTTAGAATAGATGTTGAGGAATCTCCTACCAAGGAAGGTGATACTATATCGCAGTATACATATATTTCTGTAATACCTGCGGGTAAATCCAAAGTATAATCAGATTTATAATCACCCTGACGAAATGTTCTTGCAGTAAATCCTAGCAAATCGCTAACCTTTTCTGCAAAAGTGACTACAGTGTTTTGGGGAACGTGTAAACCCACCTTAGAATCAGGCAATAACTGTAATGCTATGAATTTGAATTCTTTGAATAAATCTTTAGCTTCACGATACATACCACTAGATATTTTGTATGTGGCAGTTCTATTCTCTTTACGAATACTCGGAAAAACTTTATAACTGATCACGCGAAATTTTTCATCTTTTAATGAAGTAGCAGGCTGTGTATAGGAAAATTGTGTTTTTGTTTGTTCTCCTCGTATTACGAAGCTGTTATTAGATATGTTTAATGCAGTCATTAATCGAGGACAGGAATTTCGTCTGAGTTCGATATTTACATGCGATGGCAGCGAAACTGTTACTTGGTTATTATTGCTTTCAATTTTAATATCATTTGATAACGATATTTCTTTTAATTTGTTATTTATCTGTTCTATTAAATCCCCATCTTCCAGTATTATATCATAGGTTTGGTCTACAATCGGTTCTCTTGCAATCAGTGTAATTTCCTGATTTCTAAAAACTTCTTTATTTGGAGAACGATAATAAATATAAGCAAGAAATCCTTGTGGACTATTAGGTGTTATATCGTCTTTTGTTGGATCTAGGCTCAACAACCTTAGCAACTGACTTCCTTTTTCAGCTGTTGTAATCCATCCCCATCCTCGTTTCAATTCAATTTTCAGTTTCTTTCTCTTTTCAATCAAAGTAAGTTTTAGAGGAGGATCAATAAAATATTTTTTCATATTTGCCATTATTCCTTCTACAAAGTCTAAGTGATCTTCATTGTAGAGAGGAATACGAAATGTTGGTAGTAATGTTTC
Source organism: Latrodectus geometricus (assembly GCA_026290005.1). Lineage (NCBI taxonomy): Eukaryota > Metazoa > Arthropoda > Arachnida > Araneae > Theridiidae > Latrodectus > Latrodectus geometricus. The sequence goes on along the minus strand of JAPDSC010146199.1, from coordinate 4,455 downwards.
TATTTCTACATCAATTTCTCTCTGAATGATATAAGAATCGTTGTAACGAGACTGGATTGTAAAATACTTTCCTGGAAGAGTAGCTTCGGCTAAGCAACATTCCCATTCTCCGATCAAAGTGGTAGGTTTGGCTAATTTCGTTCGAAAATGATCTGGTGTATTGTTAGGAAAATATTTCATACTAGCATTTGAAGGTAGAAGAACATGAAAGTCATTCAGGATTTCAACCATTCTGCTTTAATCCAAGAATTAAATGAATCGTCGAAACCAACCCACTTCACCAAAAATTGTTGTGAAGCACCTTTCCCTTTAGTACGAATAATTTTTTCAATTGCCCAAAAATCCTTATCAGACTTATTTATTTTAACGAGTTCTTCGGTGTAAAATCTTCCTGTAATTTCCTTGCCGGAATGGTCTTGCAATGCATATGTAGGAGGGTTTGTTGGATAACGTTTGTAAATTCTAAACGTTTCTTCAGTCCATCCAGGAAGATAGCCTTTCTTAAAAACTTTCCTTGCTTTTGAAATCCTTACCACATCGTTAACTGCAAAGCGAAACTTGAGTGGAGAGTCTACATTGTACAAGGATTTATATAAGCGAGGCTCATCAGCTTGTGTGACTTTGGCTGGCGCCATTCCATGACTTCGATGAACTGAATGGTTGTAAGAATCAACTATCAACGGTAAAATGTCTAAATATTTATAAGAATTTCGATATGTGAAAACACGATACATTTTATTTTGTAGTGTTCTGTGAGCTCTTTTCAAAATTGCACATTTTGCTTCACTTTTCGTTGAATAGTGATGGATATTATGTTTCTTGAACAGTGCACGAACTGTTTTATTGTGATACTCTTTCCCAAAATCTGTTTGAAGATTTCTTGGCTTTGCCTCTTTGAACACTTTGTTGAACACCTTAGCAATCGTATGGGCTTTCTTGTCTTTAATGGGAATTGCTCTTAAATATCTTGACATAACATCTATAATTGTTAGGAGGTATCGATAACCATTGTTAAAGCGTGATAGTTTTTGTAGATCTACCAAATCACTTTGCCACAACTCGTTCACTCCGTATGCAATTGTTTTCCGTCTTTGGAATTTATAGCGAACAGGAAAATGAAGTGTATAAGTATCTTCTCCAGAGAGAAATTTTCTAACGCGACTCTTCTTTACACCGCTAGCTTCTGACAGTCTCTTGACACCTCCAAACGAACCAGGTTCCTTTGGATCATAGTATAGTTTTTTTAATCTTTCCACCTCTCCCAGTTTATGAGAGAAGGAGAAGTTTTGTTGTCTCTCTCTCGTATTCCTATTTCCGACCAATTTGTCCATTTTTGAGCTTCAGGTGAAGTATCAGTATTCGAGAGTTTCAATAATCTTTCCGCTGTTGTCAATCTCTTTGAATTAGAGTTCTCAGCGATATTTGGTGTTTCTGGCGAGAAGCCTGGTTCTTTATATTGTGGGTTTACTTGTGAGAGAAGTAGATGATCTCGAACATATTTATTGTGAATCCAGTCTAATGGTATGTTCGCGTCTAAAATTCCCTGAAGAAGAGTATTGAATCCTCGAGGCGGTTGTCTAGGAACTTTTTCATTCCTCATTAAATAACTGAACAAATCAATTCCATTACTTCTGTATTCTGGTTTCCCCTCTTTTTCCAATTCGTTTCTATCGTTAAATGTGTAACTCACTTCTCTCAGTTTTTCTAAAATCGGTAAGATATACTTCTTTCTCGATTTCGGAACTGCATATGCTATGTATTTTGCAATCATATTCATTCTGGGAGGAACAGGTACAGATAGTTCTTCCTTCTGGGTTTCTAGTTCTTGTAATAATTCCTTCGGAATCTCAAACGGTTTTGGAGGAGGAGGAGGTTGCATTAAACGCTGATATTTCGGTATCCAGTGTGCTAATAGCTTAGCTTTCACATCATCAGGTGTTTCTTCTTCGTGCAATAACTTTGAAATTTGATCTTCAACTCTTATTTCAGGCTTGTTCAGCTGATAGTATTCTGAAACAAGCTCTTTTGGAACTAATGCCATTTTTCTAGCCATTCTTAAATTCGTTTTCCTATAGCTTTTCCTATTACACCTCCGATAAGACTCAAAACACCTGGAAGGATGAGAGGTAAAAATCCACCTCTTTGGTTAACAGTTAATATCTTGCGTTTTCGAGCGATAGAAATGTTTTTGTCGGCTAGCTGTCGAATGATTCGTTTATAACGACACAAATTTCGAACATTCAATCGGTTCGAGATATTCCCGTTTAATATGTTTTGACATATTTCACACAGTGTTTTTATCTGTTCGTTGGTGGCAGTCTTCAATATAGCATTTCGCTGTTTAGGACTCGCGGCGTATAAAATATGCAACAAATGTACATGTCGTTTAATTCTATTCATTTTTCTTCTTGCACATATACCCAATTTATACCGTTATGATCTGGAAAAATGGACTGTCGTAATCTTAATTCTTCATCCGTTGTTGAAAGCAATCAACTAGTAAGAAGTGATATTTTTCCGATGTTGCCTTTTTATAGGCTTCCATAAAAAATTTGGAACGATTAGGAAACACTTGTCTTCCAAAACAAGCGATTTGCGACTGATCTCTGTTGTTTCGGAAAAGTATTATATAGTGAGCATTCAAACTAATATCCCTAGCAATTCTAATGCGGGGAAAAAGGTTTTGTGTTATTAAAATTATGCTGAAATTTTTATGATGAGATCCAACAGTAAACATTTGCGATATCTCAGGTGTTAAATTGTTCATAAGATCATCAAGAATCAAAAGATCAAAATGTTCATCTTCTGTTGGCAAACCTGCTATGAATTTAATATTTCTTTCTTCGTGAAACCAGGGTTGAAAGATTTTATAACACCATACAACTTTTTTTATCGGTGCTTCGTATATTTGCTCAGAAACAATTTTCCGCACTAAATGAGTTTTTCCGCTTTGACTGGGACCATTAATGATCATCGACGATGGAAATTTAAGTCGAAGCAACATGATCGGTAACAGGTCAACACATTTCGCAAACTTTTCTAAATTCTTTTTCTGTTAATTGAACTCCCACAATCTCAGGAATTGGATTCAATGTTTGGTTGGAGAAAAAATATCGCAAATCGAATATTTGTTCTTTATCTTTGAAGCAGATATGAAGAAAAATTTTTCTTCCTATATGCTTAGAAACGAAGCACGATGTGTTTGTGATATTCACTTTTTGAGATAGATCCGATGGTGTTTGCGCTTGCAAATAAATCAGAAAAATTATGTATTCTACAATTATAACACTTAGTAATATCACTGCATTAGATAAAATTTGTTTCGACATCTTTGTCTTTCGAAGCCGACATTGAGAAACGAAATAATTTTGCTCCAAAAGTTTCATATACTTTTTCCACTTTATTCCGAAAACCAAAAATACGCTGTTTATATACTTTCTCGCAATTAAGTAAAAAATAAAAAATGAATAACAAAAAAATTTAAAAAAATAATTAAGGAAAATGTTCTGAAAAGAACAAAACCTATTCTTTAAAAATATAGGATGTAAATAAATTATATATTCCTAAATATCATTTTTTTTATCTACATGGGTAACAATTATATATTTCTTTTGGAGAGTCTCTGGAGTTCGAACCTGTGATCTCTGTGCTTACTTAAAAAGAATCGATAGTTTAGAATCTTGCTTGTATTATGATTCTAAGCCATCGACTCTTGTTCAGAAAACGTATATAATAGTTTTTATCTTACAATAAAACTTTTTTTAAGTTTGCCACGCATTTAATTCATCTACGTTGCATTTAATTTCTAGGTTAAGATTATCCCACTCGCACTCGTTTTTGAGAATTGTGTCAGTCTTGAATAATCATCAGAATTTTGGGCGTCGTAGCTATAATACAACATTTTTTTATCTTTAATGGAAGAGATGTGAAACCTAATAAGGCGTGTAGAAAAAAAAAACTCCTACTGTCGACCAACGTATTATCTTCCCACATAATCCTCACTAATTCGGATTCCAACTTCGTAAAAGTGTACAACTCGAAGTAGGCGTCAGCGCCAGCGCATTTTTCCTCTCTAATGGAAGATACATGAGATTTAGTAATGTGGGTAGAAACCCCCCCCCCCCCACTTTCGCGCATTTAAGTAAAATGTGTTTCATTTCCATCAAACAGTGTTATGGAGGATACTCAAGATTCGTTCAACAGAAGTTTAAGAGCGAGATATAGAAACTCTAATCCGATAACTGTTCCAAGACAGCCGAACACAGAGTCAAGACTAGAACTGATCGCTCGGCTACTTAGAACCCATAGACAGAATACGGATCCAAATATGCCTCCGCAACGGCGTGGAGGCTAGGTAAGTGAAATTTTTTCCGATAAATATTTTAATTATTATTTATACTATTATATGATCAAGTTGAAGAGTTTTGCTTACTAAATCAAGTTGAAGAGTGTCCT
>JAPDSC010146198.1:0-41004 GCA_026290005.1 Latrodectus geometricus | reverse complement strand
AAAAATTATTCTTGCTAAATAATTATTGATTACAATTAATCCAAGTTTCATTCCAAATTACTATATCAGGGGATTCAACTGACATATACTTATAGAAATCCATTTTCTGATAGAAGTCTAGAAATTTACTGTATGAGGTTTTAAAATTCAAAAGAAATTACACGAATTTTAGATAGTAGGAAGCATTAGTGGTAAATTGAAGCTTTGACTTCGTAAATTAGCATATTAACAAACTTAACTGATAAGTTTTGCTTACTTAGGTATGTCAGAACATAAATTCACCGAAAATTTGAAGGAATTGATACAAATTAATATGTTACTTTTGCCTAATTAAAGCGAGACTTAATATTTAAATTGTAAGACAAGCATCCCAAAAAAAAGTCGTAACTGAACCCAAATTTAACTAGATTCAACACCTTAGTATCAAGCAGATAATCCAACAAGTAGAGCAAGCAATAGAAATAAGTTTTAACTGACTACACAATTTATAAATAAAATTGTTAATATATCTTAAAAGATTTAATGACTAAAAATCCAATTATCTATGCTGCATTATTATTTTAAAAGAATACTTGATACATAACAGCATAGAATTTCAGTTTTGAGTACATTTGTTTTGTTAAACTTAAAAAATATGAATTTGACTAACATGCACACAAAGTTTTCTTTCATCTTATAAAAGTCTGAAGCATACGAAATAAAATAGAAAGAAATATAAGTGTTTTCTTGCAGAACTAAGCAATTTTACAATTTTTAAGTTTAAACTATCTAAATTGTAAGCAATCTTTCTAAACCTATTTCCTTACTATCACTTGTAAACCTACCCAAAAATAAAAAACGTCTCAGCAAAAAAATAAATACCGCTTTGTTATTTATATATCTGTACATTTTCTCAATAAAGTTTAGCTTGCATGAATGGTAGTCTCACAAAATTATCAATTTGAATCATTTTTTGCTTAATTTGAATGAATTTAGTAGATTAATTTTATTGTTAAAAATGTTTTTTTTTTAAAAGGACTCTTTTTTGCATTCAGACTATTAGTAATAATCCTTACAAATTAAATAATTAATCATTTATCATATTAAAAATAATCGACTTTCATTACAAGTAAAATTGATTTTTAAAATTTATATGGACAAAAATTAAGGTTTACTCACTTAGCCTAAAAAACTAAGACATGACATTTTCACAATATCTTAAACTAGAATGTGTTTTTAAGAGCTTTAAATACGGAGAAATGTAGAAACTGGAAAACTTTGTGGCATTTTAATAAAAACTTAAAAAATATGAATTTGACTAACATGCACACCAAGTTCTCTTTCATCTTATAAAAGTCTGAAGCATACGAAATAAAATAGTAAGAAATATAAGTGTTTTCTTGCAAAACTAAGCAATTTTACTTAGTTTTGCTAATTTTTTAATTTTTGTTAATTAAAGAATAAATATTTTGATACATAATTTATGACTCACATGATCAAAGGCTTCCCGAATGAAATCCATTAAAACGATTACTTTGTTTTTTGTATATTTATAAAAAATTAAAATCACTAAAAGTTCAGTAACACCTGTTAAAACTAAATCAGCAGCACTGATTTTATCCTGCATTTTGGTTAATTTATAATGAGTACTTTTCGCTTAAAAGCTGCGCATGTCTTTTTTCAAAATGTATATTTGTGAATAACTAACATTTGAAAAACTTAAACTTGTCTTATAGAAATTTAAAATACAAACAACGATATTGAAAAAGGTGGCATTTTTTATCACTGCCATGATTAGATTCACTATGTTATCTTATAAGATCTATAAACATAATAGTTTTAAAGGGATAGATAAAAAGTAACTGATATACATGCGAGGCAGCTAAAATTTCTTGGCAATAGGAATATTTATGTGATCTATTTAGTTACTTCATTCAATGATCTCTCATATAGCGTCTCTGTTCACATCGCCCACTCTGTTCAGTTGTCAGCATGCCTGACTGCGGATGGAGAGGTCCTGTGTTTGAATCCCGGTTCAGGCATGGTTGAACTTCCTCTCTCTTCTCTGCCTTTAGCCTTTCCTTGGTCGACACGGTGTGTTGTTTTACGGAGCTCCAGAACCGAAGTTCAATCTCCTTCTTTCCTTAGATAAATGGGTTGTGAATGGTTGCCTACCCTATAAACGGGTACATGTGTGTACTGAGAAAGTTGGACCCCATTCCAAATTACTGTTCAGTTAGAAATGTTGAGCACTCCATACTTTTGTGCCTAGCTGGCACAAAACGACAACAACATCTCACATATAGCATATGTCAAAAGAATTTCATACGCCAATGACATACGACATAATCATACATTTCTCTGAATTTAAAATTATATGTAGTATATATATCAACTTAATTGCTTGTACTCCTAATTTATTTCTAGTCAAATTTTTGCTAAAGTCTTAAAGGGACTTTTTTTGTATGAAGATAAACCCTACTGAAAAGCCTTAAAAATTTTGAAATTTAAGAATTGCTTATAAAAATTACGATTAACGACATCTGTATATATATTTTACACATATACAAAGAGGGGACACGGTGGCCTGGTTGGTTAGGGCGTCGTTCTAATTGCCAAAATGAGGTGAGTTCGAATCTCGGCTTAGCCGAAGATCCGCCGTGTTCACTAATGTCGACTGGGGCACATAAAATATGTCGAGTCTTAATGTCCTCCATGTTCCCATTACAAATTAATACCCCTGGTTGTGGTTGCAGCAGGCTTTGGGTCTTAACTGGTTTCAATCTCTAAATTGGAAGATTCAGAAGGTGCTGCCATCTATGTGCCAAAAGTCGTACTTCCACTTTCGTATGAGGACTCAAAACATCGAAAGACGCTCTCTCTCTGACTTTATTCACCTAGTCTCTGACGGGTGGGCTTGGCGTCGCCAAGTCTCATCAGAAACAACAACATATACATAATCAAATGTTTGCTAAAGTCTTAAAGGGATTGATTTATTTTGTATGAAGATAAGCCCTACTAAAAAGAGTTAAAAATTTTGAAATTTAAGAATTGTTTATAAAAATTACGATTAATGATATCTGTATATATATTTTACATATATATAATATTTGTATATAATGATATCTAGTTATTAAAGGATTAAAAAAAAAGAAATTATGAAAAGATTCATACTTCTAAAAGAGAAATTTAAATAAGACAGAATTTTCATCTGTATACTATGAAAATATTATAGTTTACACTGTCCGAAATAAGCATGAAAAATAAGCAGTACTATTTCTACATCTGTATTCATATTTATTGATATGAATGCTAAATGTTTCTCTTTTCTTACCTGTGACACTTCAATATGGCCTGCAATGAGATCAGAAGTCCTTTTTAAAAAACTACGCGTAGTAGTAAGTTTTTTAATTGTCTACCGTTTCTTGTCTATTCGTTGCGCATGGCTAAACATGAATATTAATTAAATTAGTATGAAATACCATGCAAAGATGTTCATCCTTTTCATATCAGTTTTAATATTTAGTTTAATAAAGCTGAATCTTCAATATTTAAGACTTTGTTGCAAAAGAAACTGAAATGAGGAGAACTTTAAATGTTTATTTTATGTTACAAATGTCAAGTATTTATTTTTTTATTACAGCAATTGAAAATATGTTTACATTACAAATGACAGACCATGGTGGCATGGTTGGTTGGGGCATCGTTGTCGTTACCATAGGGGGTGAGTTCGAATCCCAGCTTAGCCGAAGATCCGTCGTGTTCACTAATGCGACTGGGGCATGTTAAATCCGTCGGGTTGCAATGTCCTCCATGTTTCCATTACAAATTAATACCTCTTGGGTGGTTGGAGCCAAGCTTTGGGTCTTCACTGGTTTCAATCTCTAAATTAGAAGATTAAGGTGGTGCTGCCATCTATGAGCCCAAAGGCGTACTTCCACCTTCGTATGAGGGTGCTCTATTATAAAAAACAGGGGACGCTCCCTCTATGACTTCATTCGCCTAGTCTCTCGGACGGGTGGGCTTGGCGTTGCCAAGTGTCATAAACAACAACATTATAAATTAAATGACAACCTTAAAAATGTTTTAATTTGAGAGTTAAAATGTGTTTCATAAATAAAAAGTTTCACTTACAATATTTTATTTATAAAATATTGAATACTGAATACCTGGACATAGATTTATTTTGAACAATTCGGTGTTAAGTCTATTAAAAGGTATTTATTGAAGTTTTGATTTTCATTAGACAGGTGACTCCCTCCTCATTGCCGATTTTCATACATTTGTCTTCTTTAGATAAATCTGCAGATGCATCTTGTTACGCAAATGATTTCGTCTTCATTTTACATTAACTATTGTTTCTTCATCTTAGATTTTATTAAAATTTGATGAAAATATGATATTTTTGCTCAGTTTTTTGCTATTGTTTTCTACACAACTGCTGATTTGATTGTGAGCAACAAACTGAAATGGATTCCAAGTCCAATCACAAATATCTAGACCAAGGTAAGTGTAAAACTTAGTTTATATCTACACCTAATATTAAATTTGTTGGACTTAAGACCAGAGTTCGGACCAATCAATTACTAAGTTGGTTGTTTCTGGTTTGTTTTGTTTTAACGATCAACGATCATTTCTTACACATAAGTGCTAATTAGATCAGGATTCACACGAAATGTTGATTTGAAGGCCATAATGTTAATCACTAAGTTGACAGCTTGAATGAACAATTGGAAATATAATTGAGATGCAGAATGTTAAATACCCTGATTATTTAAAGTAAATAGAAATAAAAATGAAACAAGTGTCACAAATTAGATGAAGGAAATTGCGTTTACAATACTTGCTTAAAAGTTTTCTTTCTAGTTAAAATTTGCTTATTCTACGTTACATAACTTTTCAAAAATTCGCTCCTTGGTTGGCATGTAATTCTATAAAATTGCTATCTATGCGTAAGCACTTAGAGTAGAGAAAATTGCGAGCAGCATCAGATTTCTCTATTTTCTAGTCTCATAACTTTCTGAAAAATGATATTTGCTATTTTTTTCAATGTTTGGAAAACCTGTTTTTACCCACTGCAGCGAACGTGTTTACAGTTTTTCTAATATAGCGCCAAACAAAAATACATTGAATCATTGATGAAATAGTCCCAACATTGACATTTGAAAACTTCATAATGAACAAAAATGCTTAAATGTCACACGTATGATTTGCTTTTAGTTGATCTGTGGGAGAGACTTTAAGAGCATTAGATTAAAATAAATAGTAAATAGTAGAAAATATAGAAATATTTTTAGCACTGGAATTATTTTAAATTATCAATGTTTATTAATTTTTATATAGTAGCCATTAAAAAGTTTTTATTTTAAGCAATTCTCTGTTCCAACAATTTAACTGAAATATTGATTTTTTTAAAACTTTATTGTCCATTAGTCATTTAAAACTGTCAGATACATATTTTAATAATAAGTATTTCAACATTTAATAACCTTATAACTTCAAAAAGACAATTGGATATGTTTAATAGGTAAAAGGAAAGAATATGGGTGCTTAACACTGCCAAGGAAATGAATTTCTAAAATTGTGCAAGCTTTACGCTGAAATGTAAATACAACATTATATATATTATAGATTAAGCTTAACATTTTTCTCCTTAAATATTTTTTACGCCTGAAGACAAAACTATAAACTACAATTTAAAAAAAATGCCGAGTCATTATAAAAACCTGATTGCAATTGGTTCTTATAATTCATTATAAAAACCGGATTGCAGTTGGTTTTTATAATGAATTGGATCAAATTCAACTGTACATAACGAACTGTTGATAAAATACAATATTATACGAATTTGTTTTGAAAGTGATGACTGTATATTTCAACATTATATAATTTGAATTTGTCTACATTAGAGAAAACTGATTATAGACTATTAGATACACTGAGATTTACTTTCCTTAAATACGGAAAGAAAATAAATGAATGCCCTTCGAAAATGTTGTAATGTATCCTTGCTTAACAATCGTGAGTTATTACAACTTGAATGTGAGTAAAAATCTTTTATTCATTCAAATACTCATCCAGAAATTTAATTGAAGTCTTTGACAATGCCTATGGTTTTAGAACTATTTTAAACAAAATATTACCCTGTTTTACATAAATTATAATAGATTAACTCGGCAAATCTTCATAAATATTCATATTTTGAATTTGTGCGGTATAAGAACATAGGAACTAAATACGATTTTAATGACTGTTTCAAGTTGTATATTATGATCCAGGATAACAGAAACAGCATCAATGTTATTGATGTTCATGTCATGTCTGTCTATGAATATTTGCAGAAAGTTTCAGAGATCACCGCAAATTTGACATGTTTTTCTTCGAATATATAATGGTAATTTCTACTAATCTAAGAGAATAAAGGATAAATTTTAAAGAAATGACTTAATCTGCTTACATTTTAGTCAGCTAGAAAAAAATGAAATCTAGTGTAACTTTGGGTGGACTATTTTCTTTCTTTAGATAATTCTTCGAGATAAGTAAAATATGTCCCGAACTTCATTTATTAAAATAAGCTCTCGAGTTATAAATCTGATTCTCCACTTTCTTCTCTTGAACCCTATGGAAGAAGTTAACGATTTCTTTTAAACTTTGCTAATTATACAACTTACTATCATAAAGAGCATTTGTGCTAAGTTTTGAACGAATTAATGAAGATATATGAGAGTTATGAGATCATAATTGAATGTTATATTTTATTAATATCACATATAATTCTTCTTTAAAAAAAATTGGATTTTAGTTAAATATTTTGATTGTGTTATAAAAATATATTTATTTCTTAATGCTCTCTAACATATTTCAGAAGAATCCTTTAAATGTTTGAATCTAGACCATTTATTAATTTTAAGATGTATATAATTTCGAAAATGAAAATGATTTCTCTTGGTTAAAAATATTTTTTCATAATACAGCTTATAAGTTACTCCATGCTACATCCCAAAATTAATTCCAAATATATATATATATATATATATATATATATATATATATATATTGGTTAGACTATACTTTAGAGTGCTCCTTTGATTCTCGCCAAGTTGTGATCACGATTTATCGCCAAGCTGGGCAAAACCAACTCACGTTCTGATTGATTTAGATCCAGGCGAGGCTCAAATTCTTTTTATCTGATTGGTTACCCGTTTGCACTGTAATCGGCGCGAACAGGAATGGAGCCAAAAAATCACCAAGTTCGCCAAAAGAAAACCATAAAGTATAGTTTTACCTATATATTTTATATACATGTGTTATATATTTATTATTGCGACAATATTTGTTAAAATCTAAATTATGTTGTTCTATTTGATATTTTTGAAAATTTTAAAAACTCATATTTTAGTTTTTCTATTGTAGATATTAAGTCTAAAAGCTTTCTTTAAAAGCTATAGAGTTTCATTTTGAATAATAAAAATACATATTAGTACTTTGAATTAAGACGTTTAGTCAGTTAATTACAATACTAGTTTATGTTAATTTCAAAATGTTCAAAAAATAATTTTTGAAGAATGAATATGTATGTTGATACTTAGATAATTTTTTAGTATTCACTTCGGAAACTAAATCAAATGTGTGAAAATGTTATTCTCTCTGTGGATATTCGTAGAAGAAATCCATAATCAAGAGCTTCGAATTTATAATATGGCAAAGACAGCTACGTCAGGAAATAAAATAATAATTTCTAAATTCAAAAATACTGAATTTTCTTTGAGCGAAAAATTCCCATCAAGTTTATTTACGTCTATAGCTGAATTGCATTGTAAATTTTATGTGATGATATTAGTTTAAAATTATAAGTAGACCTTTTTAAATATAAATAAGTTTAAAAAATCCTCTAATTAAACTAGAAAGTCTTAAGCACACATACTTTATTTAATATTTTCACTTATGAATATTTAATCATTAGTTTCATTTAAAACTATTAATTTTTTTGGTTCATGTAATACTTGAATTTTTTTATTTGTAAAGTGAGGAAATGGTTTAATAACACCAGAGTAGCAATAGAAAATGATATTAAATGTTTGTGAATGTAAGAAATAATGTTTAATCATTTTCTTATTTTTTCAAAGTGTTGAAATAAGATTTATAGGATAAAAAGCAGTTTACATATTAGTTTGGGGAAAAAGTAATCCATTATATTTTCGGTAGACGTCTGTAGTGATCGATATCTCGTCAGGTATATATCAAACAATTTCAGATTTATGCTCGTTGGAAAGGGGACATTTGATACTAAAATATCCTCTTGCGGTTTTTTGTTTGATTAATTCAGTTACGAGTACAAGGTTTTAAAAATGGAAGAAAACAAACAGAAAATTCGATACATTTTCGTTTTTCTCTTGTAACGGCGAAAAAGATAGCCAGGTGGCTAAAATTGTGAAAGGTGTTAATCGTCCTATATAAGATTGTAACAACCAGTTACGTACAATTTTTGTTTCGTCGATTCCGTTCGGGTAGTTTTGATGTTAGAGATGCACCTCGCATGTGGATACAGCATCGTCGAAAATGTCTATAAAATATCAAAAATGATGGAAGTTAACCGCATGTCAGCAGTCGTAACGCGCAAGACTAAAAAATCTACATGAAAGATGTTTTAAACTTTTTATAAAGCGAATCCAAAAGAAGTTACATAAAGTTCACGTAAAAATAATGGTTTTCTTTTTCCCCAAACTAATAATTAAAGAAAATTCATTCAATACTTTTAAAACATTCTACAAATTCATTCCACAGGATTGGATAATTTTCTTTTTCTTTTGAGACAATCTCAAATTCAGTGAAATGTCCAGATGTTTATCGGTTTCGTCTAAATGTATGTATAATGAAGAATTGAGTTTTACCCGTCGGGATTTGCTTAGTTGTTGCAACGGCCATTTTTTTTTGCACAGAATGGCAATCAGAACTTATTAATTTGCTTTTCTGTGCAGAACATTTAGTTTAAGACTTCAAATCATTTCAAGCATCCAAAATCTGAGGTTGAAATTGAAACACCAAATTGTTGAACAAAAGTTATATTGCTTACCAAGACAGTTGGGCCAACAGGAGCAAATGAAACTTTAAAGTGTTTCAAAGAAGTTTATACAAGCATCATTAACTGGAATAAGTTAAAAAATGAATGTTAAGTGAAGGCTTCGAGTATTCTAAGCAAAACCATCAGGAACTTTTAAATTATTAGCATTGATTGAAAAGGAACGAATTTAGTTAGATTAAATGTCAAATTAGCAGATTTAAAGCGTAGTGAGTAACAAATCTAGGTTTTAAATGTTAGCTAACCATCTACCCTGTTTAGCTGTCAGCGTGTCTGACTACGAATAGGGAGGTCATGGGTTCGAATGGGCAAGGATGTACTTTCTCTTTCTCTCTCCTGTCTTTGTCCTTTCCTTGTATGAATGGTTGCCTACACTATAAACGGGTATAAATCCTGTGGCATGTGTGTACTGAAGAAGTGGACTCCGCACCAAATTGAAATTGAAAAAGTGGAGCAGCGCACCCTATATTGCTTGCCTGATTGCCACTTAACAAAAAAAAATGTTAGCTATTTTTTAAAAATTCAATACAAGACAATTTTAGTCATTGATACTTAACAGCATACAATTGAAAGACAAAATTCGGTTTGTAAAAAACTTTAATTTGTAAAAGATAAAGTAATATGTGACTCCAAATATAGTGAAATAAAATTTTTCAGCATGATTTGGACAGCTCTAAATGTCAGATTATAAAGTTGAGATTTATAAGTTTTCATTTCTGAGTCTGTTGAGGGATTACTTCCTTGTGAATCACGGAAGTCGTTGCTGATCCATTATCTGTAGCACTTTCTGGAGGTGATGCATTTGAACTTTGACTAGATGAGTCCACACGTCTAAAGTATATATTTGAGTACGTTATATTTGAATTAGAAGCATTACGTTTCACTCTGAAGCTCTTATAGACTCTCCAAATTAGCTTTAAGATAAAAGTGCTCAAATATTCAATACATGCCAAAAATACAACAGAAAAATAAGACGTCATACAATAAGAAGTATCTAAAATATGTGAGGAAAATTATACGGTAGATGCAGTTTTATAAGAAAGCATTTTTGTACAGTAAATGTTAACACATTTATAAATATAAAAAGAAATTTAAATAGGTTGTTTTTTAATATATTAATGAATAATATAAAAAATATATCAATATATTTAATATATTAATGTATTAAAATAATATTATTAATATATTAAAACAATTTTCAGAGTTAAACTTCTTTATAAATGATTGCATTATGTAAAAATGAATTATAAAGTCTATTTGTATTTTAATACTTACATGCTTTACATAAGGATGCTAAAAATAAAGCAATATGAAAAGAAAAATTGATAATTTACAATTTTACTATAAAACTCAAAATTACAAAAACAAATCTTTTAAATGTTATAAATTTTGTAAAAAATTAAAAAATTTATTCAGAAGTTCCATTTATAGGAAGCAGTTGCAGTTATTTCCAGAAGTAATTACTGGGGACATGAAACCAAATATATTTTACGAATTCAATCAAAATAGTGGTAAAAAGTTAATGAAAAAACATCCATAATTAATTTGAACAAACTTCTGATGTTTTTTTTTTTTATTTAGATAACTTTTTTATCCTAATTTTAAATAAATTTTAAAATATTATTAAAAATATGTTGCTTTTGGAAGAAGAAGAAAAAAAGGGGGGGGGGAAATTACAACATTTTTCAGATAAATAAATTGAGATAAAGCAAAGTATAACAAGTTTTCGACTTGTATGATAACTACTATCTACTATCAGTTTTTACATACTGCAACTGAATCAGTGAGGTTCTACAATTTTAAGCCAGTACAAACAAGCCTGATGCCCCTATGTGGGTAAATATTTTTAGGTCAGACGGTGAATAAATATTTAAAATTTCGACATCTTGGATATGGTTTTGACTGAAAACACTTGGAGACATATTTTAATTCTGCAATATTTAGAACTTAGCCGCCCAACCTGTCTAGTGGTTAGCATAACTGACTACGGATGGGGAAAACCTGGGTTAGAATCCCGACTAGGGCCTGGATGTACTTTCTCTTTCTCTCTCTGCGTATCTTGTCCTTTCCTCGGATGAATGTGGCCCACCCAATAAACGGGTTTGTGGTGGTGTGGTGTGGGCGATGCTACTCGTTCATCCTAGACTTGGTTCACATGTGACCACCGGGTAACGATAAAATGAGTAGCAGTTTCCGGGCTTGTTGCGGCAAATGGGCTAATGTACTTACTTGCTCAAGGGTGAACGCCATTAGAAAAAAAAATATTTAGAAATTATGTCCCAAGATCGTACTTATCATTAAAAATGATTTCTACTGGTCTATCCATAGATGAAATATTCATAAATACAAATTTCTTTAAATAATCAATTTCATGGTTGTTATGAAGTTTTATTAACATTCAGCGTATAAACAAATATTTCTCCATTTAATTCATAATATTTTCTTATTAAAATAATGTCTCAATTATTCTCAATAAACTATGTCACCTTAATGTCACCTTAAAAAACTGCCATTGTGCTTAAATAATGAACATTTAGTAGAGAAAAGAGAAATTCCTTACTTACTAGTACAGTCAAAACGATAACTATGATAAGTGACCCATAAAATATTGTTAAAATCACGATGTTAAGAATTATAATCGTGCTGATCATCCAGTAAGTAGGCATGGAAAAGGACATGATGATGAAAGCAAGTAATGCGCATTTCAATAGTAGCCAGTTGGCGTCATCGTGAACAAGCTGGAAACAAAGTTTAATGATTAATATCACAATAAAATCAAGATTATTTCATTGAAAAGACACATTCACACAAATAACCCAAGATATTGGATTTTTGGTCTTGCAGATCTTAAATAACTTCATGATTTATAACATGCTTTCTTTCAGTTATTATGAATACTGATAGATTTTCTGTAAATCAGGAATGTAAAAAGAAAATTAACATTGTAATAACTTGATAGAGACATCAATGATTACAGTAGATAAAAAGATTTAAGCAAGAAATTCTTTTAGGGACGACAAGATTGAGCTCACAAGTTATCTGGAGTATTAGTTATTTTTTATTTAATATTAAATAAAAGAATTTAAATATTTCCGAGTTCTTAAAATGGTTATAATTATAAAATCTGGAATTGAAAATAGAATTTATCTATTTAATACAATAATCCTCTATTTTGATGTTATTTAACAATAATAAAGGCAAAATTTAGGGTTTTGAAGTTTAGTGTTAAATTATGAAACTACACAGAATAAGTAATGAAAGCTTTAGTACTCTTAAACATATATGAAATAAAGAATTAAAGTTTTTATAAATTACTAGTTACTGTTAAGTGTCAGGAGAAATTTTTGTATAAATGGTAGACATCTAATAAATTAATTTTTTTTATTATATTTAAAACAATACATATTTAGTGATGCTGTTTTATAATTTTGTTTAGTTTCATTTTGCAGTAAAATTACTATTATTTAAATCATAAAAGATTCAAGTGCAGTACTAATTCTCTATGATTTATAATTAATTTAAAATGTTAATTCTTAAATTAAATAACAGTATTCAGCTACCAGTAAATAAGTATAAAGAGAATATTTATTTATCTAAATTTAATTTATCATTAAATTACTTTACTACTAAAAGTTTAGGTTAGCATTTTTTGAAACACGATAGTATAAAAATGATTCAAATAGTTGATTGCATTTTATATTGAAGCAATTACATTTAAAATCACAGTTACCCACATATTATTTACAATTTATTTGCAAAATTCATATTTCACTAACAGAATAATTGCAAAGAAATACGAATGAAAATTTTACCGTATCGAATAGTTTTCTTATGAAATTCATTTTAACGTCATGAAGAGTGAGTGTTAAAAATAAGTTAAAAAACAGATGTGAAGCACGAACTCAGGTTAGTTTGATTGTTTGTAATACTTTCCTAGCAGTGTTTTTCTATCGGCAGAAAAACCTGAAAACACAGTTTACTCGTAATTTTGAACCATAGTCAAACAACGAGGTCAACGTATGAGGTGGCACTTACTCTCCATGCCACACTCGTGGAGACAAATGATAGGTTATTGTGATAATTTCAGCCATTCATTTCTGCCGACTAAAGTTGCAAATGTCTGTAGTTGAACCATACTCAAGTTGGGAGGCTGATACTCGTACTGGCGTAATACTATCCTTTGAATAATACAATCACGATTAGTACTGAAAAAGAAACCTTAAGGAACTTTTAACATACATAGATTTTATCAAATGTGTGATCATTTGTTGGATCAGCTATCTTTGAAACACGAGAATGAAGTCTTAAGCCATCAGGATTAGGAGATACTAAAGCAGAAGAACTGCAGTTTTGATTACATTTTCCTACTAAATATATCTTTTCCACATTAATGTTTACTTATTTTTGTTGGCTGATTCTCACAAATCAAATAATACTTTTAATTTAATGCCTATTAGGTTGATAAGGAGGTAAGTTATTGGGTATTCGGTCAATATTTTGGAGGAGATTTCAGAAGTTAAAAGGGTACAACACTTTGTAAATTTTGAAACTGTCAAATGATGTAAGCGATGTTTGGGATAACCATTTTTACTCCATGTCACTTTATATACAAAATGCTATGTTTATTTTCAATTAAGATGATTTTTTTGTATTTTTTGTTTGTTAAATAGTGCAATTCATACTGATGTTATGTTAAATGATGTTACTCACACTAATGTTAGATGACGCTACTCATACTGATGTTACAAATTTTCTTCATTAATGTATAAAATTTTGCTGAAATATTCTATAAAAAAAGGGAAATATACTGTTTGCATTACCTTAAATTATTTCTACATAATATCTAATTCACTAAACGTATATTATTTTTTCAAGGATAATTTATTTGTACAAATAAATATCTTGTTTTATAAGAAATTTGTGAATAATGGATTTATTTTTTGATTTTCTTACTTTTTCAAATTTAGGAGATTAATAATGTAGTATATAGAAATTTCACATATACAGATCATAATATCATTAGATATCAGAAGTTTTCTTCAATGGAAATAAACAAAAATTATTGAAAAAGAGTTTTTTGAAAGGATTTCGAGGAATCCAGTAGATATCGGGAAGTTCTTTGCTTCTCGTGTCTCCCAACCACTTTTGAATTGTGAAAGATTTAAATAAATATTACTTGAGATAAATAATAGGGGAATACCATTTTATTTAATTTACTAAGAAAGAAGGATATAATGATCTGATGCAATAAAAATCAATCTTTATACATAAAAAATCGGTTCTCTTACTTTAAAATTTAATTGCAAATGTGATTTTTAAAATTGTTTTGCACTTTTTTCAAAAAAGTCAATAAATAAATAAAATAAAAAATTTGAAAACACAAAATTTCAAAATTAAAATTTATATTATTTTTGAACTTTTATACCAGTTAATAATTGAGAAAATGATTTCATTTAAACTTATTTGGGGTTTTTTGGCTTGAGTTTTTATTATTAAAAGTCTTAAAAATAATCTTTTACTCTCAATAATATATTCATCTGAAAAGAATCTTCTGTATTACGTTTTATATGCAAGAAAATATATTTTAAAGTAACATAATCAAAATATTTCATTTCTATTATTTTTGTCAATTTAATATTTTTATTGATTCGATAAAATTAAAAATAAACCTCGAAATATTGTGCTTTAAATCATCAGGGAAAAATACAATAAGAGGGATTTGAGGTCTTTTATGGTTGATTTTTTGAGAGTTATTTAATTTTAAAGTAGCACTTGCGACTTACATTTTTTCAACAATTGCATACCAATAGACTACTATCTAGTCAGCAGAAGTTAAAGTCAATAGTTTTCCGATTTTTCTAAGTAATAATAAAACAATTTTTAAAATTATTGTAAAGTTTTAGTTAATTGGTCGTTTGTAATTTTAACAAGAATCTTTTCATTGAAAAATGTTCACAAAAAAAAATCAATGAATTAGTTACATTTGAAAAATTTTGAAAATCAAAATTTTTTTAAGAAGCATGATAAACCATGAAAGGGGAATTTCAAAAGCATGTAAACATTTTTATACTGAAATAAAGTCAAACTGAATTGTGTGTAATAAAATTAAAGTAGTAGTTTGATTAATTAAAAGATACATCACAACAAAATTATTTTATTTATAACAAGTTGTATAACATCAAATTTTCATTCTTAAATGCAAATTATTCCTAAAATATTTAACTCCAGATATTTAAAATTACAAAATTTATCTATACACGATAAATTTTATATCAGACATAAAAACATGATTATTTATACAAATAGTAATTTGCTTATGTAACAAAGCTTTAAAAGTATCATAGTACATTGCGGAAGAAATGAGAATTATGCATTTTGTAAAAGACAATACTTTAAAGCACTCTAAAAATTTGATCATTTATTGGCTTCTTTCTTCAGTCTGGAGCAATACTGTTCTTAGTGAAATAAAAATACTGATGTCTCATAATCTGCTGTACTTGAGATGTTTGGAGTCAAGGAATTGATTCAGGATATTAAACTTGGATAAAATTATCATCGTATGCCATATATGTATGTCGAGAGTTTCTAATTATGGTCCTGCAACTTGTACAGAATCTAGAAATAAGCTTTCAAATGCAAAACATTCAGAAATATAGATCAATGTGTTTAAATGCATTGATGTTCAAAATTAAAAATTTTCAAATTTTGTCAATCATTACAATAAATAAATGGCATTTTTTTTAAAATAAAAATTAGTTTGAACATTTTGTTGCAAAACAAAATCCGTATAGGATCGAAAAAAGTGTTTAACGGTTTCCGTATTAGATGCACAAGTTTCATGTAGTTCCTTTCTGGAAAATAAAGTAAGATTCAAAATCATTCAGTATAATCCTCAAGATTCATGTTTGTCTAGGTTTTTGTATGATTCCTTGAATAGGATTGAGATGAAATATGTTCTCAACCTAGTATCCCTGACTTGCTTTTCAAATTTTTGAGACATAGCAGTTCAACCAACCGGAGAAATCTATTGATTTTTGTAATAATTACCAATATTGTGCTTAAGAGTTATTCATTGTTCAATAAAATGAGGTGAACACTGCTCTTCAGAAAATGGAAACATAACGTTAAACCATCTCACCCATAAGATATAGAGCAATTCAAAGATATTGAGGGTCTGCGTCTATCAACCATGATACCTCCCCTAGCCAATCAAGTCTTTTTAACCATCATGGTAGAGTTCTTCAATGTATGTAAAAAATTAGCATAAACTAATAGTTACTGATTTACTCTGTAGGAAAACTAGGAATAAGGTAGAGAATTTATTGAAATTTCGTCAGAAGTCAGTCAAGATTATTCTGAAGCAGGAATTAATGAAAAGATAGGTCACCCACGGGTTCGTTTTTCATTGTGTATGATACCACAATGAAAAATGAACCGTGGATATTACAATACTCTCCTCATTATAAGCAGGGCGAAAATAAGACTTCAAAATGTCTTTTGAAGTTCCTTTTTTTCTGATGGCGTAGAAATTACAAGAAAGCCCAATATCTGTATTTTTTCTGTTATGCTTTCCTACTTCAACCATTTGGATGTTGGACGATATTGGAGAGGCATCATAATGAATAATTCTTTTCAAGGAAGCTTTCCATCATGTGAGGTGCTACACTGAAATTTTGAATAACTTTTACTACAGACTGAACTGTTGATATTCGTCCAACAATTTTCCACTAAATATTTGCATGTAAAAGTTTGTTATTATTTTTAGTATTACAGGAATTATTCATATTTGGTGAAATGAAGGAAAACAAACTGTAAAGTTCGGGCTTACATTATTTACTTCTTTAATTTACCAACACATCTCTGTGTAAGTATCTACATATAATAACACGGAAGCGTATTCGATAGCCAAATTTTGCAACAATATTTTGACACATTTCATTTTTTGGGTCTTTTTTATAAAAAATGACAAAATATGTAACAATGCTTAATTTTGAACACCAATGTAATGATACGTACTAAATTTTATTCAGCATATAAACAACAATAATCTTAGAATATTTAACCATATCAAATAACAATCTATATAGCATTATATTCCCTAACCAATTTATAACAATCTGTATCATAATTAAATTTCTTAACCAATTTGTAATATAGTACATTTTATCGTTACTCTAAGCTTATTTCTTGAAAAACTGCTTTTAATCTGTACTTTTCTCATATATTTGCAAAAAACATGTATCTCTAAAATTAAATGTTCATTGTTAATTTCATTTTTAAGTTTTGGGAATGTTTCTAAAAATTATATTGTACTAAAAACAATGGATATTGAAACACATGTATTTATGCAATAAATTGAAGATTAAATGACAAAAAAATTACATGAGTTCCAAGGATTTATAAATTTATCATACATAAACATATCCACCGGAAACAGCTATATTCTTGGAAATATTCTGTTCATCATAGAATGAAAATGCATGGCATAAAAAAGAACAATTGACAAAATGAAGAGCCAATTAAATTTGCTCCAGTGTTTCCATTGCTTGAATATCGAAAGATATTGAAATGGAAATTATAAAATATGTTGTTGTTGTCATGTCCAGTAAAATTGAGCAATAGGATCAAATTGATCCATTAATAACTTCCGTAGAATAGAGAAGTTGATGCGTGGTATCGAGATGGATCCCGAAGAGCTTCGTCAATATGACAGGGCAATCAAAGATACGGTCAGGAGAGTGATTGGTGTGTGGTGGTGGTGCCTGTGAAATGAATACAATTCCTGTAGTTTTGATGATCCTCGGGATATATTTACCATCCCTTGAAGTATTTAGAGTGCAATTAAAACTTATATATTCCTGTTTAAAGCAACTTGTTTATTGGTCACACTCCTTTAGAAGCAAGCATATTATTTTGAGTGCTGCGCATTTTATATTTAATGATCAATTAAAAGAAAAAAAATAAAATACAAAATTAATCTTAGGTGAAATATAGACAAGTTTGAAGTGATTCAATTACACTTATGGGTCTCATTTGTTGTTACACATACTTAAAATGGAAAACTTTATTTTGGTTTAATAAAAGCTCATGAACTTGCACTTTAGTTGGACTAAATGGTACAAATTACTGAGACTAATGATATTTTCAGCATGAGTACTACTTGACTATATAATTTACTTTGCTCAAATAATCTGAAAGGCTTTCCAAAGTGAAATAAAATCTCTAAGCACCTTTTTTTAAATATTTAAATTAAATGAATCTGATCTCCACAAGTTTATGCGATTTACAGTTGACTCTATTTAGATTTTGATGAGGCATAAATTTGTTTGGCTGCTGTAGACAGTTTAAGAAACTTGCTAAGACAAGCTAATAACAACGAGTAACATTTTGCATGTGTTTTCTGTATATATATATACTTAAGTTATATGTACATATGAAAGACTCGAAAATTTTGATTTGAGAATTATATATATATATATATATATATATATATATATA
Source organism: Latrodectus geometricus (assembly GCA_026290005.1). Taxonomy (NCBI): domain Eukaryota; kingdom Metazoa; phylum Arthropoda; class Arachnida; order Araneae; family Theridiidae; genus Latrodectus; species Latrodectus geometricus. The sequence continues at coordinate 22,448 of JAPDSC010146198.1, read as the reverse complement.
TATATATATATATAAAATAAAGACTTCTAATTTGCTTATTAAAAAAATATTTTAATGCAAAATATTTGAGATCAATTAGGCATTCAAGCTCTGTAATGAGGAAAATGTTCAGAAAATCCACATTTCTCAGTAGTCAATTTTTCGAAAGGATAAAAATTAGTTCTATTGCAACCATTGAGGGAATTTCCATTTTTGAAACTTTTGTCAAAATAAGAATCACAAAAAAATGAGGGGGAAATAATAAAGAAAATGTAAATCTATAGAATGGAAAAGTAGTAAAAGCACTATGTCTGAAAATTAAATATAATGATGACATACATTAGTTTTGGGAAAAAGAAATCCATTATTTTTATGTGAACTTCAAGATTTCATTTAAGATAGTGCAGATTTACTTATTCTATGTAATTTAAAATTGTTTTATGGTTGATCTATAACTCCAATGTGATGTGGCAACTGATCAACATTTATCATTTTAGTGATTTTATCGACATTTTTGACGATGGAGCTACCTGTGTGAGGTACACTTTCAACATAAAATAATTTGAACTGAGTCAAATAAACCAAAATTTCACATAATTGCTGTAACAGTATATGGCTCATAAAAGCGACCAATAGTTTCATGCTCCTGACTTGCATTTTCGTCTTTTTCAAAGAAAAACTGTAAAATGTAAAATTTTTCATTGTTGACTTTTATTTTTAAAGCGCTATAAGCTCACAACTGAATGGACAAAACAGTAAACGTGTTTTTTTAGTACAAAACGTCACCTATCCAATGAGCATAAATCTGAATACATTTGACCGATATTTTAAAGACATCGATCACAATAACCATCAAATGCAAAAAGGGTGTATTTCTTTTTCCCCAAACTTATATAATGTACATTATATGATTACAATAGTAAAAACGCAGCAATATATTAATATCATATTGCTCAAGTGATATTTTCTCGATATAATACAGATTCCATATTAAGAGTCAACTTATCTCAATCGAGAGGAGAGATACAAAAACTTTATTTTGATATAATTTTGATTTCATACCTATGTTATGAAATCAAAATTGGAAAGGCTTTGACAGTCTTTTAAATAAAGATAAATTTAAGAATGAATTTGATATCAGGGGATAAATGATGCTAAAATGTTGAAAAAGTTTGACTTATCTCTTTTTCCTTCGCAGGTTTATTACCATAGTATTCACGATTCATTTTTGATAATAATCAGATATGCCTAATTAAATTTACATGATTCAGAAAAAGATAACTAATTATTTTTTGATGTATGCCAAAATGTAATTTATTTTATTCATGGAAAAGGCTAAATGGTATTTTATTTTTAATCTAATATCCTTCCTTCATCAATGAAGTTGAATAAATACTAGCATTTTATGAGGTCACTGAAATTTTAATTTATTTGAAGATGTACCACATTTTTTCTGCAACTCTACTTTTCCTTGTCTTGTTGTATCTAATTATGTAAACTGTACTATTCTTATATCAAGTTATTAGGTTTACAATTGAGAGTAATTTTCTTACACTAAATACCATTAAAACTGATAAACTAATTTTTAAATAATTTTTATAAATATCTTATGCTAGATTTGTCTTCCAAAAAGCCTTAGCTTTGTGAGAAGATGCTTGAAGCAGTTTAGTCACTGTCGTTCATACAAAGTCTAAATCACAATATACAGTGAATATTGGTCATGCTGAATGCAGTAATCAAATCTTACATCTATGTGCATGTGTAGTTTTGCGTATCAGCTACTGTTAAAAAATCATGTATTAATGTATTTAACGAGTTAAATTTCTTGATTTAGAAAACATAACTATTCATCCAGTAAGATAGCTGACTAAAACGCAGTTATGATACTTACTTAAAACGAGTCTTCTGTAAGTTTAGTTTTCAAATATATAATGTTCGTGAAAACCTTACACAGCAGTGGATGATTGCATTCGAATCTGTGAAATTGGAAACGCGATTTGAAATACTTATCATATGACAGGGCCCATTCGAGTTGGTTGATCTACAAAAAGAATTTGCAAAATATTTGTGTGCGAGATCACAAATTTAATCCATTGTATTTCATATCAATAAGCGCTTTATTTGATCTTCCTGATGAAAAAATACTCTCTTGATTAAAAAGATTTTTGATACTTATTTGATGAAATAAACAAAAATTTATCAGATATTTCAGTTTACCCATGTCCATAGAATGTTCATTCAACGAGAATGCGTTTTATATGAACGAAAATCAGCTTAAATATAAGTTTTTTTTATAAGTATTAAGGAAACCAGAAGAACATTTGAAGGAAAGTTGACCAAATGAAAAATTTATTATCGATTTATGGAAGACATAGCTACTTAAGTAAATTGTCTACCATGAAAAAGTATCAATTATAAAAAATTTCATCATTTCGCAGATGAAACCACTGGATATTTTGACTTTAGATCTTAGTTTACTTCATTCACACATAATTTTACCTCGACCTATAACTTAAAAGGGATACCCGAAGCATAAATATTCACGACCAAGATGGAAACAAAATCCAATTATATAGTGAAAGTCAAAAAGCAACGGCGCTTTTTCAGGATTGTTGAAGGAAATGAAATCACACGTTATCTGCCCTGATAGCTGGTTTCTGAATATTTTATATTACAAAGTAGTCTAATAGACCAGAGAAACTCAATTTTTTACATTAGAAAATTTGATTGACTCTAAATTATCCATTAACATCAGAACTACAAACATAAGATATTTTCGTTACAAGTTTAAATTTGTGAGACAAAGATGTCATTAAGTTATTAGTCCTTTGGTATTCCACAGAATTTAATGCAATATTTTGAAACTATGTTTTAAATACAAAATGTTGCATAAAATTAACCATGTGTAACCAAATAAGTCATACCCTTAACAACAATACTGCATGGGTATTAGGTTATTTCTTTCGAAAGAATTCTTTCATTAATTTTAAAAGTTGTTTACAATAAAAAAAAAACTCACTTTTTACCACCAATATTTGAAAATTTGTATATAAGCGTTCACTACCATACATACATATTCTCCCATTAACTTAATATTTTAATTTGGATTGAAAAGGCTTACTGTCAAGAGTCTCCAAATTTAAACATTCTTTAGCTATGAAGTTGTAGATTATATCACACTTTTGTTCTGTTAATCAGATTTATTTCTGATAAATAAAGATGATTTTATTGTAAAGTAAAATTACATAAAAATCATCTTTATTTACCAAAAAATTACAGATTATAAATGTAAAGGTTTATTTGGGAATTAAATTTAGTTTTGTAGCTTGGATTCACAATGGACTATTTTGATCCAAGGAAGAACGCAAGTTAAATTCTTTTCATGGTAAAACATTCAAAGAGCCATGGGTGAAAATTTATAAAACACTTCACGTTTCAAAATATCCCAGACCTAAAGTAACAGAAAATTTACTACAGAGAATAGTTTTTAAAACTTACCTCTACTGTAAATCCGATGATTATGATTAACGATATAAAACCTATGTTCAAAAAGATGATATTAACAATGGCAATGTTTCTGGTCAAGTAGTAAAAACCCAAGGAAAGGAACATAGTGCAGATGAAAAACCACGTGGATTTTATGATAAACCAATTTGTTTCATTGTAGTAAAACTGAAAATAAAAAATAAGTTGAATAACTAAAGAAAGATAATATTGAATAAAAAAGTTTCTTATCGTAGCTATTATCTGCGAATTAAGTTTTAATAACATTTTTATAACCAAGAATATTTGAATTCGAACGCATCAATTCTACATCATTCGCAATAAATAATTCCAAAAAAAAAAAAAACTGTAGCGTTTGCAAAATATAGCTTTTTTAATATATAACTCACGTGTGTTACATTAGAAATAATTTTATTTGTTAAGAATTATTATTATCTATAATTATATAGTAAAGAAATTTATATCAGTTTCGAAGTAAGAAGACAAGTTATTTTTTTTTTTAAAAAAAGGAATTTAATAATTGTGAAATATATTTTTGAAACTATTTAACATTAACTGTGTGTGTGTGAGAGCACCTTGTAAGCAAGTGGAGTCATTGAATTTAATAAAACTGATTTATGTTTCCATAAATAATGTTAACTTCAATTTTATTATTTTTTACATGAAATAATGGTGAAAATGTACTTTAGGTCCCCTACTTGGCACGTTTTCAAAATCGCCGATGCCATGGTGAAAATTCTACCACTGTTTCAAAGTGAAACTTAATTAGCGACCAATAAAAAGGGTAAAACAAAAGAGTAATTAATGAGCATGCGCGAAATAACGCATCAAATTTGCGAGTTGCCGAAGTAGGGGACCTAAAGCGCAATTTAACTGAAATAATATAAAATATGTTCGTTATTTTCTGTATAGGAAAGGAATCCTAAAGCAAAAATTTCAAAAAAAAAAAAAAAAAAAAAAAAAAAAAAAAAAATTGCAAAATTGTGTTTTCATTTTTAAGATTTTCATTATAACCTGTAAAAATAATATAATCTTTAAACATTAAATCTGTTATTAGATATTTTTCTGCTAAGATTAATTGTATTGATAGTTTATGAATAGAAACTTTTAATACTTCTATTTATGAGTCTTGAATAGTGTACTTATTATCTTACTTTGAAGTTCAATTATCGGTAGTAGCAAAACACATCTACAAATGAAATTTAAAATTTAAGCTGTGAAATGATTTGATGACATTTTGACAGTCAAATTTAACTCTGAAATTTATGACGAGTATAAGTAAATGTGAAGAATACAGAATAAATTTAATTAAAATTAATAAAAATTTTCAGAACAATTTTTTTAACTTTCCCTTAATTATTTGTGGTTTAAGTTTAAAATTTACGATATTTAAATCAGCTATAGTACAATAAACAATTTATAAACTAAAAATTCGTTCCACACATACAAGAGTTATGAAAATTTATTGTTATTTTAAGAAACTCTATTCCTAACTAGAACTCTAACTAGAAGAATATATTCCAAAATCGAAGAATTATAATTTTCTCAAAAAATGAATTTATGTAAAAATAAATATCAACTTTTGTAAAATTTTTATTAATTTGGTTTGAGTAAATTTGTAATAAAATGAATCACATAATATGTTCCTTTGAAAAACAGTTTCATATGTAAGTTTTAGTTAAAATTGATCAATACTTTTTCAGTTAACCGGTAGACAATGTTTTTATTGATGGATGGTGGATATCATTTCTGAAACTAAATGTTCTGTATTAATGATTAATATTCAAGAGAAGATCACCGAATATGTAGGTTTAAAATTTTGACTTAATTTTAAACATATTTAGTTATTATTCGTAAATATATTTCAGGCACTTGTAATGAAAAAGAAAACAATCATTTTTATAATGTTTGACAACTTAAATATTCAAATTCAAAATAAACTTTAATTGCCTCTTAAATTTACAGCACGTAACTTAAAATTTGTTTACTAATTTCATTTGGTGAAAAAGTAAATATCTGTAGTTCATAGTGAAAAATTATTATTGGGAGATAAAAAAGCATTAGCATTTTAATAACTTAACCTGAAATTGTTACTTACATGTAAATTAAGCTATTTTTAATTAGCTTATTGTTATGATTATTTCCAAAAGAATGCAAATTATTTCTTAAAAATATAATATTCTATTAGGAATAACTAGGTAAAAATAATCCAATATATCACTAAAAATGTTCTAGTTTTGTAAATTAAGCAATTAATTCAGATTTGATTATATGTAAATTTCCCAGATTATAAATAGAACTAGTATAATTAAATTTATTAACACTAAAATAAAAAATAAGTGCACTTTATTAATTATATTTTAGTTATATTTGAGATGTTTATCAAAATGAATTTGAAACTTACATTATTGGACACTCTTCTTATAAGATCTACAACAATAAAAAAATCATAAATGATAGAATTAATAAAATAATAAAAATCCATTGTTCGTGAGAACTACCTATCAATATATGGCAAAATAAAATTGTGTAACAATGTTATGTTTTTAACTCACGTTGGTATTCAAAGCTAAAATTTATTATTGATGCTTAATACATTATTTTATTTTTTGCCTTTATATTTGGGTATCTCACTACTGATCACAACTGAACATTAAATTTAAGCAACCAACTTGGAATTTGGGTGTAAGGACAAGTGATAAAAGCGACATCTGAGCTAGAAATTTCTGTTTTAACAAATTCTTGCCACATCGGCACATGGACGTTGCATGTGTTAAAGTTATCATGTACGCAGACATTTCAGTATGGCAGACCTTGGCTAGGTATCGCTTAAAATTAATTTCGGCTGAGATTTACTGTGCAGTCACCCTGGGCACGCTTTTTTCACATTTGGCAATGAGTAACATTTTCTGGCAACCCAACCAATTCCGACGAATCGCAGATGAAAGATTCCGACCAATCAACCAATATTTTTCAATATTCTGTTTATTTTTAGACCTCGCTTATGCAAAATGGTGAGATTTTTAACGAATTTTTCAAAAAGTCGTCAAGGGTGACCGAACAGTAAATTTTTACCTAAATTTCTCCCAAATATGAAAGTGATATTTAATACAAAGATATTATGTTTTTCTATTTTAGAGCTATTATTAGATAGATCTTTACATATACGTATGTAAATAAAAATATTTTTATACCATCTTCTATTGCTGAAGAGTTAAAATATTTAAACACACATTTTTAAACTTTCCGTTAACATGACCAATTATTAAGATTAATACTTATGCTGATATTTTCTTTTCAAACATTTATACTTAGAAAAAATTATTAGACCACAAATAATTAGCTTGCAAAAATCATACCAATAGTTAATTGTGTGTGAATAGATAAAAATAATTTCCTCTACGTTTGGCAATAGGAATTAAGTCTTCCCGAATTATGTTGACACAGCTAAGAAAATTATTCTTAAAATTATCAATCAACATTAAAATTCTTATGCAAATTGAATATTATGAATTCTTGTTTCAATGTATCTTGCTTACAAAAAACAAAAAAAAAAAAACTTTGCGCTGATTTGTAATAGCATTTAATCGTTTTCTTTTCAATGTATAAAAACGAGAAAATGTCTAATAAAGCTTTTACTGTCTGTTGAATATTAGGAAGTATTCCTGTAAAAAAGTACTAGGAATTTATTAAATTATAAATAAGACAATTAGTAAATAAAACGAACAAGAAGAAAACTTTTGACTTAGATTTTATGAATTTTAATTTTAAATGTATCATAAGACTATTTGTACAGCACTAATTTTGAAATAGTTAATCATAACATTAAAATTCCTGCTAATATTGAGAGTTAATCTGCGTTTTAGATTTTGTATTTTTCTCAGAGAACAAAGAGATTGTCAATTTAACTGACTAAATTTTATTCTTGATTTTACTTTGGTACGATTTTAATTGTTAAGCATCTATACGGAAAGATGTATATGTAGAAAGCACAAACTCAACTATCATATCTCAATATTAACTGTAGTTAAGATTCACAGCCAAGAATTATTTACTCAGAAAGCCATTAACGAGAGTCTCAAGAATAAATTTTAATTTTTCATGAGCTCTTAGAGATAAGAACTGAATATACAACTTCTAAATTTATAAGAGAATCGTGAATAATGATCAGTTCAATAAAACAATGATATATCGGTTAATAAACTTATTCTAACAGATTTAAGATATTTTAGAATTTTACTGTGCAGTGTGATAAATGAATTCGTTAATGACTTATTTGTGCTTGAAGCATTAATGTAATAAAACGACTGTGAAATAAAAGTTCAGAATGATAATATTTACAGTGGTGAAATATTCACAGTAATAGAGTGTGTATACTTGAAGAAAGCACATTCCATCAAGCCCCATGTGAATTCTGCAACATGTTTTTTATTCTACCAACACTGTACAGCAGTGATTCTCAACCTGTGGGGCGTGCCCCCTATGGGGGCCCGAGCATATCCAAGAGAAAATGTTATTTAAAAAAATCGATTAAGTGACATTGAAAGGAAAGAACACACACACATACAAAACAAAATACATTTCGACATATTTAATAATTAACTTATTAAATTAAAACAATTTACTAAATTAAAAACAAATTTAATAATTATTAGTGACTTCCTTGGGCCTGTCTTTCAGAGCAAAGTTTTTCGAAGGAGGGTTTAATATTAGAAATAGACACTCTCAGTTCTTTTTCTATATTTAGCTGAGATTTATATTTTGTCTTCAAAGAAGCCACCGCAGAAAATCCAGTTTCACAAAGGTAAGATATTGAAAATGGTAGTAGAATGCAAAATGCCCTTGTTTTTAGTGAGGAAAACTCATCATCCACTCCTGCCCAAAATTCAAGGAGTGATTTATTACTAAATTGTCTTTTGGTTTCGCCGCTTGCTGTGAAGTCTATGAAGGTTTCTTCCTCTTCGATTGAGAGTCCTTCGGGAGTATTTTGAAATGGATCCCTCACTCACTTGTAACTTGATATCAGTTTGTCGTCAGCAAGAAAGTACCTTTTAAAATTCTTTGCTAGCATTGCTAAATGATTTTCAATGGTTACAAAAACAACTTTTACATGTTGTTCTTCAGCTTTGTAAGTTTTAATACAATCATTCAAATTTGCAAACATTGTTAAGTTTTCTTGCTTTAAATTTCTGCTCCACAGTTCCAATTTCCTACAAAAAGCATTAACTTTATCACTCGTATCCAATATATGTGTATTTGCTCCTTGCAGTTGAAGATTCAAGTTCTTTAATTTCTCGAATATGTTGACTAGTAGCTCAATTTCAACACAAATAAACTATCGCGAAAATTCTCAGCTTCCAGTCTGTTTTCCTCTTGTAAAAAAACGGCGATTTCTTATCTTAATTCATAAACACGTTGCAAAAATTTCCCTCGTGATAACCATCTTGCCTCGCAATAAAATAGTAACGCTGAATGTACTGTACCCATGTCTTTACAAAGTGCGGAAAAGATTCTTGATTTCAGGGGTCTCATTTTTATATAATTTACTACGGTTACAACCGTAGTTAACACAATTTTCAAACCAGGACTCATTTCTTTGGAAGCCAAAGCTTCTCTGTGGATCATGCAATGTGTCCAGACGCACTGTGGCGATTTTTGTTTCACAAGTGCTTGAATACTTTGGAATCTTCCTGACATAGAACGAGCAACATCCGTGCATATTCCGACGCAATTTTTCCATTCTATGTTTGCCTCGTTCATAAAATCCTTTAAGATAGCAAATAAAGCGAATGCTGTTGTTTTGAGTTCTATTGGTTTGCAGAAAAGTAATTCTTCTACTACTGACAAATCATCACAAAATCTAACAAAGGCAATGCAATGAGCATCTTTATTACTATCTGTTGCCTCATCGAGCTGTATTGAAAACAATTTGTAACTCAACTTCGACAAAAGCTGGCACTCTACATCTTCAGCTATATCAGCAATTCGACGGGCAACAGTATCATTTGAAAGAGGTATAGACTGCATTTGTTTTGCAAAATTATCTCCAAACATAATTTCTACAATATCAATCGCGGCTGGCAAAATAAGCTCTTCACCAATGGTGTGAGGCTTTTTACATCTGGCTATTTTATATGAAACTTTGTAAGAGGCAATTAAAGCTTTTTCATTCACAGACAAAGTTTTTTTAAACAATGATTTTTGCTATTCATAGGATTTTAATTCGAAGAATTTTCTGGGTTTGTTTACGTACTCACTATGAAGCGTTTCCAAATGTCGTTTAAGTTTATTAGGTTTCATGCTGTCTGCCACCAACATTTTTGAGCAAATGATACGCAGGGGCCTTTCTTCATTTACTTCAGTACTAGTGAACACAAAATTTAAGTTTTCTTGAGAATATTTTCTTGATTTTATTTTCGGAACCACGCTCATCTGTGTACTTGTTGATGCTTGTCTATCGTCTAATGCTCGCTTACGCCCGCTTGAAAATTTATCCATGATTCTGCATAAGTCTGCTGCCGTGAATATTTAATACGGTGAATTGCAATTATTTGAAAATATATATAACATACACATTCAGAATAGATTCAATAGCGATAGAAGGATCGACTCGAATGAGATTGTCTGGAATTGAAATTATCGTCATAGAACTTTCTCTTTCTCCCTATGAGAAAACATTTGTTTACATCTGTGCACACTCCTAGCTTAATTTTTTGCTGACCAGACAAATTCCAGACAAATCGAAACTTCTTGCGAAACCGTGAGAATATCCGACATGGCGGCATGCAAGAGCAATAAAAAAGCATAGGATTCTTGTTTTTTCAATGCCGACGACCGGTGTTGCAAAATATCAATAAATTTCGGTTTACTTGGTAATTTGTAAAGTTTAAAATTAAGGTTGTAGTATAGGTTTAGCGCCAAAATACTCAAAATACATTATTATTGTATATATTTTATTGTATGCGGTGGGGAGGGGGGGTTGCGATGAAAATTATGATTGAAAATTGGGCCGTGAATACTAAAACGTTGAGAAACACTGCTGTACAGATTTTAATATTTTGCCCCCTTCCAAAGTTTTCTTACATTACACTATCTATAAGATTAAATGAACCACTTGAAACTACAGAAGAGTTATAATGACTCTGTCCTCTAATAATTGGATTAATTAAAAATAATATGCTTTAAATACTATTTCTTGTGTACCCTTCAAATTTCTAATCTTCCATCGTTCAGATTATTAAAATATAAAATTTGATTCTATACTTTTTCAAGAGCTATTTGCTGAACTGGTAAACTAATGATTATTGAGGTCCATTAGTTCAACAGTTTGGGATATCAAATCTGATCCTATTTAACCCGATACAATTACAGTTAAGTAATATGTCAGTCAAGTTTTATTTATGTTCATCACCATTTATATTATGACATAAATTTTAGTAATTTCTTCTCCATAGTTTTTTTTTATGCAAATTGTCTTTTTTATTTTTTATCCCAGATACCATTAATCGATTATGTAAATTATCTTACACTAAATATTAAATTCATGATACACCAACAATTAAAACATTTGACAATATTTTTTATTTCACATTAATAAAAGGTAAATAACAAATAGCTACAAAGCATAGTCATAAAATACCTACATGTGGAGTTAAAACAATAAGATAACAAATTACAGAAATTCTATTTAAATATTAATTATAGATAAGATTTTAACACTAGTTTTATTTAGTCCTTAAGATGTGTGTGGAGTCCGTATATTTCACCATCTGATTCGGTAAGAACAATAAGATGCAATTTATTAATTATTTTCCCAGCAGGAGAAAAATGCATGTTATAGTTCGGCTATTATACAGAATATGTGCCATTTAACTTTAATACTTGTCTAATTTATCACATGCTATATATTTTAAGATCTAGTTTTATAAAATCGTCACTTCAAAATTTTTTTTGTATAAAGGATGATACCACTTACTAGACAATTCAAGAAATTTGCTAAAAGTAAATAGATAATTTTTGTTTCTATAAAATCGAAATTGATTAAAACTAGTGGTTTGGCAAGAACACACAATTATATAATCATTTTAAACTTCTTGTTTCATTTGATGCAATTTTGTTACAAATTATTCAATAAATTAAACAAGAATTTAAGCAAATTTATAATTTTAGTACAGTATTCGAATTATTAGGAAGTTACAAGTTATATACTTGATGGTTATGTAAATTGTATTATAAAATAACAGCTATAACTTATTGTACATAAAGTTGTAAATACATTCAATTCTTATTGAAATAAAGCATGTTTTCACAATTCGTTAATAAAATTTTGACTCACAAGTAATTTTAGGCAAAGTACTTAATTTTTCAATCATGACCAAAATGTTTTAAATTATTAATTTTCATCAGCTGTTGTAGAAAGTTTAATAAGTAGCGTTGTCTTCTGTTTCTATGTAGATGCTCTCAATCGTAAGTAAGAAGCATGTCTTAGACAAGTTACACACCCGTCATGTGGATCATTATTGTCATTCATTCTATTATTAAACAACCTTGGTCGATTTGAATCTCTCACCTCTTCACAACAGTGGACAAATCGAATTCTAGTCTTTAAGGAAAAGAGAAAATTAGTACAAAATCAAAAATTAAGTTAATAAAAAATCCAAATCAATTTAATTTGTGTTATATTTCTTCTGAATCTACCAAAATCTAAATTTGGGATTATTGATTGTGATTATTCTAATTTAAAAATGTTTAAATTAATAATTTTTATTTAACCAATAATTTAAATAGGGCTTATGCATATCTCTTAAGTATTTTTGTTAGAACGAAGGTAATTAATCTCACGGAATGTCAACTGTTTTCTCAGAAAAGTTGTCTTATACATAGTGTCAAACGTGCAAACTCTTAAAACAAAAAAACCTTTTATTTAAACTTATTTTATAAAATGCGATTGATTTAAAACGAAACAAATTAATTTGATTTTTTGTCTATCTTTGGACAGGAAAAATAGGTTCATGGGGTAAATAAAAAAATAAAAGGCCGTATATATTTTCTTTTAATGCAAATTTAAATTTTATACAAGGAACATGGAAAATAACTATTTCAATTTAAAAATTTTTACCAATATCTTTTATTAATTTACGTATTGTAGAACTACACGCAGACAAAATTCTATAATTATAGAACTACATGTTTCTATAATCAAATTTTAATACGTTTTCTGTAATATTTTGCATATATTTCATATCTTAAAACAGATTATTGCTTATTATCTTTTTTGTAATTAATTATATATATATATATATATATATATATATATATATATATATATATATATATGTGTGTGTGTGTGTGTGTGTGTGTGTGTGTGTGTGTGTGTACTTATTGCAAAATTGTTTGGCATTGGTCAAAATTTAGGTGATAAAAATGTATTAAGGAAAAAAAACTCACTTATTATGTCTGGCGAAAGGATAAAATGCAAAATATTTGATTAAAATTTATTTTTTGAAACATCAATTATCATAAAAGTCAGAAGTAATCAATATTAAAATGTTTTAAGCAATCGCACACACACAACTTTTGATATCTATTTAACAACTACAGATAAGTGTTTCAAAAATGCTTAGCGATAAACTACAAAAATGTTAAGCAATTGACGATTCCAAGAGTAATAATCCTTTTAAAAATCAAACCGGTATCAGTAAAGAGTAATTTAATAATAATTCAAGTAGATGTCAAAATATATAAGCAGCGTCTCAAGAGTAATTTATTTTTACATTTCCTAGAAGAGTTTTTAGGAAATTTATATTCATTATAAATGAATTTTGTACTTTTAACTATCTTAACTTTTACCGCAATAAATATTTGAAATTTTCATCATTTTCGAGTTACATTAACAAAAAAAAAAATAATAATAATTAAACTTAAATTCATACTTACGAGCATTAAGAGCACTAACAGTAATATAATGCTTAGAATCAAGAAGAACCAAAATATCAATCTAATTATTAGACCCTCTGCTCTTACGAGGCTAAAATAGGAATATGTCAAAAGAGCCAAGGTAAATAGTGCCCCTTTTAATATAAAGAACATGGCATCTCTGTCTTCTATAAACTGGAAGAAAAATTTAAATTTAAAAAGTGTCTGATAAATATAAAGTAGCTTGATTCGCTGTTTTTATGGTTGGAAGACATTAAATTATAGACAATGTACTGAATTACCAATTTGAATGGGATGTTTGTTGTACTGTAAGGGTACTTTGTAAAATGTGTTTATTGTTGAATATAACTCAGTAAAAATCAGTTCTTTTTAACTATACATTGATATAAGTCTTGTCAGAGATTATTTCTATTAGTTAGGACATCGAACAACTGCAACATCTGTGTTGCACTTACAGGCTATCTTTGTTGACTTTGTAGAATCCTCGAAAATATTAATAGAAATCACTATAATTATTTTATTAGAATAATAAGTAAAACTTATTGAACGTTTTGTATAAAACTCATTGTTAGAGGGGTGAACCGATGGAACTCAAAAACGAATGCAGGATCAGGAGGAAAAAGCATGGATAGGGACTCATTGATTATAAAAGTCTGTAGCGTTTATGAATAATTTAACATTTCTACACCAGCATGCAAGAAAATTAAATTAATTGCAGGAATCAATAACCATAATTCTGCAGCTGAATACAATAAATAAAACCTTTCCCACAATTTACTAAATTAAATTGGTTTTGGATGGTTGTTACATTCAAATACGAACATTTATTAGGTTGGGGAAAAAGTTATCCATTATTTTTTCAGTTGACGTCTGTAGTGATCGATATCTCGTCAGGTACCTATCAAACAATTTCAGATTTATGCTCGTTGGAAAGGTGACATTCGACACTAAAATAGCCTTTTGCGGTTTTTTATTTGATTTATTCAGTTACGAGTACAAGGTTTTAAAAATGGAAGACAACAAACAGAAAATTCGATACATTTTCGTTTTTCTCTTGTAACGGCGAAAAAGATAGCCGGGTGGCTAAAATTATAAAAGGTGTTTATCGTCCTATATAAGACTGTAACAACCAGTTACGGTACAATTTTTGTTTCATCGATTCCGTTCGTGTATTTTTGATGTTAGAAATGCACCTTGCATGTGGATACAGCATCGTCGAAAATGTCTGTAAAATATCAAAAATGGTCGACGATGACTGCAAGTCAGCAGTAGTAACGCGCAAGACCTCAAAATGTACATGAAAACTGTTTTAAACCTTTTTACAAAGTGAATCCAAAAGAAGTTACATAAAGTTCACGTGAAAATAATGGATTTCTTTTTCCCTAACCTAATATGTTCTAATTCCAATTTCATTGCAGCCACTGGATATAAAAATAGCATCATTAATAACACATTCGAAAAAAAGGAATCATTTGAATTTTACTATTTTAGAATGTTGCTTTTTATAAACATTACATCATTTAATCAATAAAATTGCGTTTGAAAAGTGAAGAGTTTCAAAAATTTAATTTGTTCTGATAGTTGCGTAAGAATAAAGAAAATGTTAAGAAAATGCTTTAAACATTCGATTTGATACTTTTATTGTTTGAATAAGAATTTATACATACTTCTTATAAAGATTATATCTCACAAGATCAGAATTTTAATCATTCAATTAAACTTTTGTCTAAGATAGCAACTTCTAAATTTAAATAAAAATACAAAATATTTAAAAACAAGTGATGTGTAATTCAGAGATTATGAGATTTCCCTGTTTGGAAGGACAAATATTTTTGCCTTCTCAATGAAGCGAATGTGTTTTCGACAACAATGTTAATTGGATATATAATTTGTTATCAATCGAAAATATAACATACTCCCAATATGTTTGAAAATATTACTGTAGAAATATGGTTTTAAGATTTCTCGAACACAATAGATTAAAAAAACCAAATATATATCTGCATTTTTTACAATATTTACATTCAGTTTCACCTGGAAAATAATCTAACACATTCAAGTAATTTATTGTCATATTTAAAGAGTTAAACTGAATGTTTTCAATAATTGATTCAGTTTTGGAATTGGAATAATATTGTTTTACTTTAATTGGAGTTAAATATTCAATCTAAATTTTAGGGTTTTTAAATAAAATAAACGCGATATTTTATATTTATGTTCAATTTCATATAATAGTACTGATATAGATTTAAAAACTTACTTTCTACTATAAAAATGTTAACTTTGCATCGGTAATAATAAAGCGATTAACATTTGGAAGACTTATTTACAAAATTTACATTTATTTACAAAATGTTCGGAATTGTAGATTTGTGAATAGAAAATTAACCCTTAAATAGAGATAAAAAGAAAAACAAAAAGTTAAAGCTCAGAATATTTTTGATATTTTTTCATTCGATAGTCAGGTGATTAGCATTATTTATTGCAGAATATCAATTGTTATATGGGTATGCACTATAATTGAGAAACTTTAAATTTTATTTACAACGCATGGAGTATGAAATTACTTAAATTTCATTTCTTATTCTATTAAAACAATTTATTGGAATAGTTTTAAGCATGTTGATGCACAGAAAGTATAAACATTTATAGCTTAAATATTTTTGGTTTGACATTTCCTCATCGATAAAAATATTAAAAATGACAAAAAATACGATGAAAGATTTCATCAAAACTTTTATTTTTAACCTTAAAATGATCTAAGCTTCTACGTTCCTTTATATTTATTAAGATTCTATAATTTCTTAGATTGAAATGAAGTATCTCTGTTTATAGATCAGAAAAAAAAGGAAACAATAAAACAAGTTTAATATTTGTTATTAGACAAATGCTTAGAAAATTCATATTATGTTGATAGTATTTTAATGTATTTGCTGTTCTCAATAATAAATTACAATATTTTAAAATTTCTGATGTGAGTTTTCAAAAGGAATAACTTTGAAAGAAAAACACTATAAAATTTAAGTTTCTTTTGCATGTTATCCAAACAATTTAAGATATATAATTATCTTTCTGAATATAATTCACACATTATTTTAATGACATTCATCAGCCCTTTAGTGTTGTATTTTGAACTAATAAATGTTTCTTAATTGCAAATTTTATGCTCAAATGATATAGATTGAAAGTATCAAAATAGAAGTTTATAAAATTGATTTTTTATTTACGTTTGTAAAGAAAAATAGAAAACTATCGTATTCCGTATACAAAGACGTTATTTAAAATAATTATTAATAACCCTTTTAGATTACTTCTGTGTGTGATAGTTTTGTAATTACATACTCCAATTTAAAGAAACAAAAAATAATCGATAAGCAAATTTCATAGATTCTTTCAACTATTTATGATAGGTATAAACATAGAGCATGTTAAAATAGTTAAAACTTACTTTATAAAATGCTTTTCGATAAAAATCCATATCAAAATATTAAATTTTAAGGATAGAAATACTGCAAAATAAGCTACAAATGTAGGAATGATTGAACAGTAGTGTTTATGATAAAAGGTTCTTTTTACTTCATTAATAATGACACAGACCACTGGTACAGCTACTGGTAAAATTTGTCTTTTGATTGGATAGCAGTTTCTAAAATTTGTATGAAATGACCACCGAATTGATGTAGCAGCTAGTTAGATAGTCGCAGCTTATAATTTTCTATTTGCAAATTAAAAATTTATAGATAGAAATACCAAAAATGACACCATTGATAGCTGTATGAGGTTTAAATAGCATGACCAATTATAATGGATAAATTAAGAGATACAATAGAAACAATATTGTTTGATAGTGTAAGATAGAGTATGTTTTTAATGCATACGAAATATAAAAATGTAAGCAGATGCTTAATAATAAGTTTGGATGTCTATGCCATATTGGGTGTAAGCAGAAACACTAAGAGAAGCACATTGAATGGAGACGTAGTGGCGTGGTGGAAAAAAACACTGGTCTCGTAACAAAAACGTATCAGGTTCTTTTTTTAATCAGAAAATTCAAGAAAGTTGGGGTTAAAGTACCTATACCCCTTGAAAGTTAAAGGGGCCATAGTCACTACTTTGGTGTGGAATAAGTGGTAAGGAAATGAGGATACAAACTCTCGTATCGATCTTGTCGCTGGAGTACGGTACGAAATTAAGGTGTGGTTGGCTACGTCTAGCGACTTTTCAAGCAGCCAAACACGTATAGCATTAACTTAATTTGTAAAAAAAAAAAAAAAAAAAAAAAAAAAAAAAAAAAAACACACACACATCCAATAAGCTTATTATAGAATTTCAAGAACGATCAACGATTGCAAATAACCAGAATATGTGCCATGTGATTTTCAGTCATTGGTAAATGAAATGAAACTCGTACCTAACTTTTTTGAAACTCTTACATAATTGTTAGAGAAACAGAGAGATATAAAGAGATTATACTATATTGTTTAAGTATTAAAGAAAAGTGAAGTAAATAATGCGAAATAGTCCTATAAGTTATTATGCTGCAAAGTTTTCATAAATTTACAATACAGCAAATATACTGAAAAATGTTGAAATCAATAACTATATGAACATGCTATGGCAGGTTTTAAGTGGGGGATTTTTTTTTGTGTTTAAGTAGTGACATGTTTTAGTGTGTACATAAGCAACAAGTAAGTTGCAAAAATATTTAAAATGTTGTTTTTATAATATGGTATCTAGTTTCTTTCACAAATTGCTATGACTGGACTAAGGGTTTTTTTCTTCTTTTTAGACGTTTGGGAATACCTTTAGCAACTTTAACTTGGAATAAAATTGTTCATAAACATTATTCTTTAACATATCACAAAAAAGAGCAGAGAAATTTTCAAGAGCTGATTCCAAGCGACTTACGTGTAGAAATCATGAGGTTACATCTATTTCCATTGTGCAACACAGATTTTGGTAGAAAATAGTGTCTTCAACTTCGAAAAGTTCTTGCTGTTGGATAGGCAATGTGTTTCAGTTTCTAAGGGACTGTTCAACAAAAACGAATGTTTGTACATGAAAGGCAATGACAATTAATGGTAGATTTTTAACTGTCATGGGAATCTGCAATTAGAATAAATCTGTGGAAATATCTAATAATTAAGAGGGAGACTTCAATTTTCTTATTGAATTACAAATTTTGTATATTAAAATATCATGAGTGTGACATAGTGTGCTATACCACATCCGCACAAGCACATATCAAGCAAGGAAAACCAAGGTAGTTATTATAGAACAAAGAGTTTCCTTTTCATGACTGAAAAGAAATGGGTTTAACACAACTCTGTAAAGGACAGTGGTACTAAATTGTATTTTTGAAGACCGTAGAATATAACGTTAATGTGTTAATACAAAAGAATATTAATTCGGTACTGGTTTTACCGATTGAACTGGGCAAAAAGTTATGGAACAGCTGCCTGAGATTCGAAGCTTTATTTGTTTATTAATGAAATCAAATACGATTTGTGTAGCTTAACATAATTTATGACAAAGAATATATTGTTTTAAAAAATAGAAGGGTCTTTGCTTTCTTTGATGTTAATTACAACTCCGTAGACTCTCCGAAAGAATGCCATTGCGTTCATTTTTACCAATACCGGTTTCCAATTTGTTAAAATCACATATTTCTATATTAAATACCATGATTAAGTTTGGAGACACTATTAAAAATCGTTACCGAACTGCTTTATTAGTTTTCGACTAACTGGTTTTAAATTCGGTATAAAAACGTTTTAATGTTATACTAAATTTCCTTGCCACATATAATTCCAAGTAGGCATAAGCCAGATAGCGTTTTATTTCTGAAATTTTTCTGTGTGTTCGCATTTTCTACTTTCAGATATAATTTGTCATTCTGCAATAGGAAATACTCTCAGCCACTGAATGTATGATTATTTAGGACTTTTTATAAATCACTAAATCATGCTTATTTCCAGAAGTGATTGACAGCCTTTGTTCGTTACCTAGCTAATGTCTCTTTTCTTCTTGTGTGTGCAACGATATCTAGAATAGAATATAGAATGATTTGAAGAAGTAACAGTTTCCAATGAAACACACAATGTACTTCACATTGAAATGTCAACAGCGCTTAGAAATAATTCTTGCAAGTCAAAGAAAATTGATTTTTTCATACCGTTTCGCAGGAGAATGTATTTTCACTTATTTAAAATAATGCAAAGTACTTTGTTTTGTTAGTATTTCATGGTTGATGGGCAGCAATGTAACTAGCCATGTTTAATTTTTACCCTTAGTTTTTTGCTACAATTTTGACATTAATAATATGGAGATTCATAAAAACTAATTTTAATATTTTCAAATAGCAAGTCTTAAATGTGAACCAGTAATTAGGAAATAAATGCAAAATGTATTCCTCAAGAAATTTGTTTATGTATTTATTAATTGAAATACATAATGAAAATTTAAGAAAAATTACTTGATTATAGATATATATTTTTATCATAATCATCGGAAACATCTTGAATAAATCGTTAATATAGAAGTAATTTATTTTATAAAGTCTTATATTATATATATATATTACTCCTTTATACAAAGGTGTTTTATGCTTCTAAATAGGCAAATTAACACGTGGTTTTTCAGTCCAAAACCCAATTTGGCATGGTAACAATTATACTCGACGATTTAAAAATGCATGCAACATCTCTAACAGTTATAGAAATTGCATTTTTGAAACTACAATTCTCAATTTCAGAGAGAAAGTAATGCAATATAAAGTAATGCAATTTTAATAATGTGGTTCGTCAGCAATCAGACTTATTTGAGAGAGAATATACTTTTATGTGTCAAATTTTATATTCAACTTCCTATTTTGTTGTTGTTGTTAATGACACTTGGCGACGCCAAGTGTCATTAACAACAACAACAAAATAGGCAACAATTTCTAAGCTCTGATTTGAACTCACCACCTTTTGGTAACGAAAACGACGCCCTAACCAACTAGGCTACCGTGGCTCTACTTGCTATTTTAGGTCATTCAACCTCGTAGAAAGGAAAATAAATTTCCTTTGATGGTTTATAATGTGTATATATTAGACCCACAATCTATAGTATTTAAAGCTAGTAATTCATTTCAGAATTAAATAATATTGATCAATTTTGAGTATTTAGAAATAATTTTAAAAGCCGATATAGTTGTCACATGCTGAGATCAAAATTTTCCGGTGATCCCAAAAGGTACAATCAATCTTCATTTCAAGTTTACGTAGTCTTAACGTAAACAGAAATTTAGTCATACTATAGACTTCACAAGTTACCATTTGTCAATATTTTAATGGATTAACTTTAAGAAATTAGGATTTCTTCTGTGTACCTAGGTTTCATTTGAAGTATTTCCTGTGTATTTTAGGAAAGAACGCAATTCACTTCAGTTTGTTTTTACACAACTCCTTTTACACTTGACAGCAGTGAGAACTTTAAAAAAATAAAGTATAATCAAAAGTCTAATATAAAGCTTTTATTCGGAAGGGATAAAATGTTGCAAATTAGAATAGCATACATTGCAGCACAATTGTCATTTTAAGAACATTTTTGCCATGAAAGACAATGTTTTAACAATGAGTCACAGATTACTCTGCATTTTCATCCAAGTGTCTCTGGTGCACAGCTGTATCATTAGAAAATAACGTTCTGAGGAATTCTTCATCCGTTTCATTTTCAGAGGTAACAGGTATTGCTACCTCTTGGTCAGCAGACTCTGATGGGGTTGCTTCGTCCGTTGCTCCATACCAGACCATTGGGGGAGAATCATTTCTGACCTCTATGCAACTACGATAGACACCTAAACATAACTTCAAAAACCAAAGACTTTAAATGCAGGATAATTGCTTGTGCAATTAAGACTTAAGTACAAAATTCACAATACATAAAAGACAATCTTTTGCATTCACGCACACAAACTATATTTTAAAAATAAAATTTAAACTAATCTAAATCTGGTTATCTATATACTTAAAGCATGGTTAAGATGTGCTCGACCAGAACTATGTAAATATTTCAGTTTCCTTAAATCATGCTTATAGTTCCAATAATTTTAAGCATTTAAACAATCTTAAGGACTGTACACGCTTTCTCATCCGGATTATCAATATGACGTCATCAACACCGAGAAATCGGTTTCTCGAATAATCCACGATGAATTTACACGTTACGTTTAAGGTCAAGATTTACATGTTAGGTTTTACGTAACGTAATTACGTTACGTAACGTGTAAACACCTTGTTTACACATGTTACGATTTCTCGGAGTCTATATTTTAAACTTATAGCGTAGTTTCACTTTTGATTTTTATTTGTCGTTTGTATTATTCCTTTATTTTTATTTTTTTAAACGCTGTGACACTAGCAGTCAATTTTATAAACATAAATAATGTAAATTTTACGCAGAAAATTTACTTTAAATAGAACAGGCCATGAAAAATATTAAAATAAAAACTTGCTTTAAATAAAATATCTATAAAAATTATCAATACATTAATAAAATGTTGTATTTCTTTATTTCTTTTGGTATGAAATAAATCTGACGCAAACTATAAAAACTTAAATTGCGAAATGCACATTATAATTTGTAACGTAATCATCGAATATTAACAAGTCTTCAACATTAGAAAATAAAATTATAACAGTGTAAGAAAGTTATTTTCATTGTAATCATAAAAAATATTGAAAATTTTGATTTTGCTATCCATTAAAATTTCTAACTGGTACAGAAACTAACTTTTTTTAACTTTGTAAAAGAAATTACAAGTTATAAAAGTGAGGAAATTCGATTCAACTGTATATGAACAAGACTCTTGTCTTATAGGTGGTTTTATAAACTATTTTCAGCTAATGGAAGATATGAATGACTATAAATAATTTACACACAAGTCAGCTTTCATAAAAATATAAAAATGATCTTAGCCCAAACATTTGAATAATAAAATGTATTTTTAAATAAAGCAATGTTTTTCTCCATTAAAAGAAATTAGA
>JAPDSC010146190.1:0-12497 GCA_026290005.1 Latrodectus geometricus | reverse complement strand
TAAATAGTTATAAACATTTAAAAATTTATAAACTTTTTAATTTTAAAAGAACAATGTGTATTTTAAAAATGCTTTTTATGTTCTTATTTAAATAAAACTTTTGAAGCATACAAGTAAGTGTATGAAAACGATTGTCAGAAGCAATTTCTTTATTTACGAACAAAACTGAAACTAGCGAAAATTTATAAGAGTAAAATTTAATTGAATTCTCTTATAATTTTTTATAATTTGTCTAATATATGTATATTTTTTAATGCTTTTACTTCAATAAATAATACTCATCTATAAAAAAAAACTGAAAAAAATAAAAAAATATTCAAGTATTTATTTCTATAGCCCTCTTCAGTATAATTTGTCCGATAATCAAATTGTAGTACACATTGAATTCCAACATTTTAATGTACAAAATCATGAAAAGTTTTTAAAAACAAGATATTATATAAATTCAATTAATAATAACAATCGACAGAAATACACCTTGTATCATTTTTCACTTTCGCTTACAAAACGTATTCCACAGTAAAAAGGCTTATTCTGCTTCAGTAAATACAAAAGGAAAAGACAGACGATAATTCATCTTGCCAAACTTGTTCATACAAACCACTGTAAAAAAAGCACCCTAAAAATAAAAAAAAAAGTACAAACTCTTCGAAAAGCAATGAAGTTTTACAACCCTTTTCCACACGAAATGAAAATATAAAACAGTAATTTCTTTTTCTTAGAAAAAAAAAAATCTGAATTTTTCTTCGGCTTTACAAATAATCGTCTGCGCAAAAGTAGTCATCTATTACCAAAACGAACGACATTTCGAACATTTGCAAGGACGTCATACTAAGAACTCAAAAAAACCCCTTCTCTGGAAAATGAACCTCGTTCACCCCTTTCCATCTACAAACCATTTTACCTCGTTTTTTTTCTCTATTTTTATTTACTTATTATTATTATTTTCTTTTTTTTTGGAAAAAAAAAAGACTCATCTTCCATTGGAGGTCCTGAATGCTTGTCACAATGAATGGTTTTTGTAAAGGCGCCGTTCGCCAAGATCGCGTTTTATTTCCTTGCTTTTCAATATTAATATTTTATTTCATGAGGGGTTGGGAAATACGCGGGGGTAGAACAGGAAATTTTCGATGCATTTATCGGTTTATCCATTTCCGTAAATTGAAATATATTTCTGCGGGTACCGGTTGTTGCATCTTTTTTGTATTTAATTAAAAAAATAAAAATAAGAAAAAAAGAACTGTTGCCTTTCGGACAAATTTAACGATACATATTTATTATAGTTTGTAAGCAGTTATGCTCCTTATTTTTAGGGGGGGGGGGAGAATCTCTCGGATTAAAAATATTTAGAATAAAAACCAATTAGCTTGGACAAATAATAGATTAAATTTTTCTCATGTATTACATGAGATTTATGTATTACATAAAATTCCATGTATTACATGGAATTTTAAACTTAAACTTTTGGTAAGAATTTAAAAATGTTAAACTTACATTTTTTATGTATTATTAATATTTTTTAAAATAATATCGAAACATAGGGAACTTAAATATTTTATGTAATGGATAAATAAATGACTTAGAATAGAAATATTAAATTGAAAAACTCGAGAAGCTGCTGAAAAATTAAAATTTGATTAGGAAAACTTTGAAAAATAAAGAATTTTAAATATTCTTATATTTAGAAAATACATGATTTGAAAGAGCTTTAAAAAATTTGACTAACTATTGAAAAATGTATTGTATTTAGTCATTATGTATATATTTTATATATTTTGCACGTGTTCAAATGAAAAATAGCAACTTAATTATTTTAATGAAACATTTTACACGTTGTAATTATAAGAAAATTATCAGAACTATCTTATGGATAAATTTATAAAAAATTATGTTCCTTTCAGAAAGACTATCTGCTTATATTAAAACAAGTACTTAATATATGTATATATTTAATGATACTCACATACTATGCTTAAAATGAAAAATAATTACTACATTTAATTACATTAGAATATTTTGTTTCATACATTTTACATTTAAAATCAATAGTATCTTATATAAAGAAAATATATAATCTTTTTCTAGAACTTTATGAAATATACGTATATCGCTTAGAGATCTAAAGGAATATTATCATTTCTTAAATGAGTACTTGTATATAAAAAAATATAGCAAGCACTTAGATAATTATATTAAGTATTAAAATAAAATTATTTAAAGGAGAAACTGTGGTTATTTTGTAAATGATAAACAAAATAAAATTTTATAAAAGAATATAATATAAATTTTAATAAATCATAGAATCATGAATATAAATGTAATTTTATCACTTTTATATGAGAAATAAAATTTAATACACGCACCATTTATATATATATACATAAACTCTTCGATTTATTCAAGGAAACAAATGCTTCAAATTTATATTTATATCACTAACTTATGTTAAATTGAATACCTGTCAATATAAGAATATGAATAAAAAATAAATAAAATATGAACAAAATTTTTTTCAATAATTCACTATTATGAGTATAAATGCTAAATCAAGGATCAAACTTCTACACTTTCAGTCATTTTGATAATCGCCTTCATTTTTAAACTGATTTAAATTACAAAATTGTTGATTTAATTTGAGAATGTTATTGTTATCTAATATTATATTTATTTAATTCTCACTATGCATAGTTTTAATTTTCTATCACACTGATTTGTAATTATGAATTTTTTCCTTTTTAGCCCAACAAGTATTCGTATTTTATGATAGACAAGTAGCGAGAGTGCTCTTCTTATTGCTCTGTTAACTGTGTATCATTCTGGACAAAATATAAAGAAATAATTAATTTACCTCATTGTGATTTCATTTCATGTAAAAAGGATTAAGTTTTCAACAATTCTAGAAAGTGAGTAAGTAAGTACAAGTTTTATTAGTTTCTCTCTTTTATTTTGTTTGTTCATAAGTGCATGGCCATTTTATTATTGCATTCCCAAATATGATAGATAATATTCACAAGTATGAAAAACCATTTTAATTAAGATACTAAGCTTGCTTATTTATTATTATTTTTTGATACTGTAAGTGATTTACCCATGCTATCAAGTAAGGATAATGGTTAATCTGCGCTTTAGGTCCCCTACTTCGCCAACTCACGAATTTGAAGCGTTTTCTCGCGCATGCTCAATAATTATTCGTTTGTTTTAGCCTTTTCATTGGTCGCTAGTTAAATTTCACTTTGAAATAGCGGTAGAATTTTCGGCATGGCATCAGTATTTTTGAAATCGCGCCAAGGAGGGGACCTAAAGCGCATTTTCACCAGGATAATATATAGAAATGGTCAATTTTTCACGCAAATGTAAATAATTTTCTTAACTTATGTTTAATTGTAGTAGTATTAAATAATATACATTACTCATTTAATTATTTATTATGATATTTTTTCTTTTATTGTGGGAAATAACGGAATAACTATAAATAAAAAAGAAAATATTTTTAATTTAGTTTCACATATTGATGGAGTATTGTAAGTCTTACAAATAAGATATTAAACAGTAATGAATTTAGTTTCACATATTGATGGAGTATTGTAAATCTTGCAAATAAGATATTAAACAGTAATGAATTTAGTTTCACATATTGATGGAGTATTGTAAATCTTGCAAATAAGATATTAAACCGTAATGATATTAGTTTCACATATTGATGGAGTTTTGTAAATCTTGGAAATAAGATGTTAAAAAATAATGAATTTAGTTTCATATATTGATGGAGTATTGTAAATCTTGCAAATAAGATATTAAACAGTAATGAATTTAGTTTCATATATTGATGGAGTATTGTAAATCTTGCAAATAAAATATTAAACAGTAATAAATTTAGTTTCACATATTGATGGAGTATTGCAAATCTTGTTAATAAGATATTAAACAGTATTGATAATAATCTGGGGTAAGTTATCATATTATTATAAATGACTGATATATTGATTACTTATTATATAATGCATAAGTTTTAAATCATGAATATACAATCAAAATGAAATGAAAATAGTATTTAATAGGCACTTTATATTTATTTAATAGATTTTGTTGGAATTAGATATCGATAATAATTTTTTATTTATTTGGTTTACAATCGTTCCAAATAAATATTATTATAACATATGAAAACACTAAAAAATTCTGTGTGATAACACCTGTAAGAAATACTTTTTCTAATCTAATGGGAGTTGTATATATTTATATACTTCTCTTTGACTCCAGGAGGTCAAGCCGAAAGGCTTTAGTCCCACATTTTCCATATCTCCCACATTCATGCGCCACTTAATCCCCAGAAAACCATTCTCTCCCCCCTCCTCCTCCCTTCCACGTGATATCACTCCCCCACCCCTTCCACGTTTGGAGGGAAAAGCTTCCCTCAATTAAGACACCAGCCAACCCCCCTTTCCCCCTGTCAACTCCTGGCAGCGCAAGATACGAGGTGTTGCCACTCTGATAAAGCCTAATCTTCCAAAGAAGAGAAAAGAAGAAAAGAACGGAGGCCTTGCATCGGGGGTGTGTGGTGAGGGACCGCGACAACAATGGCGGGATTAACTACCTGCTGGTGGAAAGGGGTCCGAGGGAATGGGGGACAGAGCAAGCGGGAGGGCGTTTAATTAAGTCCTCTGTCCGCATTTGCATCTGAGGTTGATCGGCACCGAGCAAGTTTCGAGTTCTGAGAGGATAAAGCGCTTTTAATTTCGAAAGCGATGCGATGACCGGACTCTTGAAAATAGTTTTAAGTCAAATATAAAATTTTAAGTGGTATCAAGTATTTCATAAAATTTAAATTCAATATGTGCCAAAAATTGTGTCCTGTTATGAATAACATTTGATATAAGCACAAAAATTTTATGGTTGTAATTTATAACTGTTAGTGCAACATGAATTACAGTAGTACATTTTTATTGTAAAGATCCTCTGTTAGGATTCAGTGGATCAAGAAATTTTACGTGATATCAAGTATTATGTGAAATATGAAATTTTACGTGATATCAAATATTTCATTAAATTTAAATTCAATAGTTTGTGCCAAAAATTGTGTCCTGTTATGAATAACATTTGATAAAACTCAAAAAAGTTTATGGTTGCAATTTATAACTATTAGTGCAACATGAATTACAGTAGTTTCATCTTTATTGTAAGGATCCACTGTTAGGAATCAATGAAACTAGAACAAGTTACATGTAATGTAAATAATCACATACAAATGAAACATGTTGTGAATAATTTCAAAAATAAAAGCATATTATTACACCTGATTTATACCTTTGACATGAATTCTCTTCAATGCATCGATTACAACAAAAATCTTCTCTTACAAGAGAAAATTGCTTTTTCTTGTATTTTTATCTTTATAATGAACCTGTTCATAATATCCAAGAAATATAGAATATCTTTCGTAGCTTCTTGGTTAAAGTTGCTTATTTCCTTTTGAATCTAAATTGAGCTCAAATTTGTTTTTGATGATGAACTTTTATCAAAACCACAAGCATTCCCTACGCCTACATTAAGATATTAATTAAATCAACGATCTTCAAAGTTATTTTTTTTGGAAATTTAAAATTTTGAAACGCTTTCTTGTAAACGAGCATCATTCTTTTACGCTTTATTTATCAATAATTAGCCAGCGAATTATTTCTTCTATTTCTTATGCTAGATATATTTTGCAAACAACCTTTGATCCCAAACCAGAATTGTGAAATTTAAAAGCAAACCTCACTCACCAAGATTTCTGACTTTGCTAATTGTTTTTTGTGATTAGAATTTTATTACTTTGCACGTGTCAATCTTAAATTTCTAAACATTCCAGATTTTTACACAAATCATCTTTATGGTTTTCAGAAAAGGATAATTTATTACTGATGTATTTATTAAATATTAGTAGAACGCAAAGTATGAAAGTTATCACTATATTATTAAAATGTTATATTTCAAACTAAAACCTTTACATATGTTCATTAAAATGTTCTATAAAATATGTATTTTGATTCATTATAAATGAAAATAAATATTAAAAACAAATCATCGCTAATTTTAATGTTAGATAGGGTTTGTGTGTGTGTGTGAGAGAGAGAGAGAGAATAATAGTTTTAATCATTTTTAAGTGACTTGAGTATTTCCGTACATGATCTAATCAAAAGATTTATGTGCAAATCATTCAGTTAATTAATTGGACTAATTAATTATAATATTAATCTAACTAAAAGATTCTTGCTTGCTTCGTTCATAAATTAATTTTAAATCTATCAAAATCCGGTTATCTTATTTGCCATCAATTTTAGAGTTATCTTGCCTCATTTTATCATATTTATTTGCATCCATTATTAAATACATTCGAGCATTATTTTATCCGATATACTTTGATACTACTTAATGAAACATCAATAATTTTTTTTATAGTTTCTTTTAGAGAAACATAATTGTTTAAAAATAATAAAGACACATTAACACAGACATATGTATAAATAATCTATTTAATTTATTAAATAATCTATTAACTTATCATATTAATTTCATATGATTGTCATACCTTCAAAGTGGTATTTAATTCATCAGAGTTTCATTTCTTTAAAAAAAAAAAAAAAAAAAAAAAATCTGTAATTATTTTTTTTCTTGAAAATCACATTATAAAATCACTTAAATGAACCTTTATTGAAACTTTCGAGACACCGAGCACGTAGCCAATTTCATATTTTAAGAATAAGTATATTACAATTGTTATTTATCTTAATTAATATTGATCACTTTAAATCATACTTTATCTTTCATAGATAAAAATAATTTATTGCTTTTACTTTTTAATTAAGTTAAACTAATTTATTACTTAAATTTTGTAAATAAGTAAGCATAGTAAATACTTTAATTCTCGTCATTATTTTAACAATAACTTTTATTACTATTTTCAATTTAACTTTGTTATATTTTTAAATTGTGGCTTTGAAATCAATATTTGATAATGAACACTTGTTTTTTTTTTCCTTATGTTTTAAGTTGTTTGTAAACAATCTAATAAAATTTAAAGATATGCACTTTGTTTATTGCTTATTTCTTTATGTATTCTATAGTGATGACATCAAACTGAGGTATCTAAACTTCCGCTTTCACATAACAAATACATCTACATTAAAGGGCATTAGGGTATAGAAAATTATGACATTAATATTAAAAAAAGATGGCACTAGGGTATAGAAAATTATATTTAATTTTTATTATTCGGAAAAAAGTGCATTGTTAAGTCAAAATATGAATGTTTTTAACTTTATAAATCAAATTTTTACACATAATTATGTTGTAATCATTTCTATATTATTGTTAAAGGTATTATTTTTAAGTGGTATGAATGGTATATTAAATCAACATCAATTTTCAAATTTTTAGATCTTTTTTTACCTATTATTACAAAAAATTAATATGAAAAATAAATAGCTACTATAAATTAAGCTAATTGATACTAATTCAATTATTTTTTTCGTCAACTCCTTTGTTAAATTCATAGCATCGGGTTTTATTTCGCTTTATAGTTCATTTTTCTTGTTCTTACAGCGTTTTGATCTACCCTGTTTTGCAATTAAGAAATGAATAATTTTACAACACTATAAATACATTTAATTTCCTGTAAGGTTAAAGTAGAAAGCTTGTGTATAACAACAGTTGAGAAATAAAATCATCATGGGAATATTACCATAAAAAATTCTTCTACACTTTTGCTGATTAATTTAGAACAACATTACGTTACTTATTCATTAAAATAAATATATATAATAAAAGTAACCTGTTATATATAAAATATATAACAAGTTATTTTTGGAATCCATTTAGAAATATAACAGATTATTTTTGAAATACAATTAGAAATATAACAGGTTATTTTTGGAATACAATTAGAAATATACCAGATTATTTTTAAAATACAATTAAAAATATAACAGGTTATTTTTGGAATACAATTGGTTATATAACAGGTTATTTTTGGAATACAGTTGAAAACCTAACAGGTTATTTTTGAACTATGCATACTGTATTGGTTTTACTTTGGGACTTGTTAATTATTAATCTTCTGAATAAGAAAAACACTAGAGAATAAAATAGTAATAAAATAAAAGTTTTGAGTTTGAGAAATCAATTGAGCGGCAGTTTTTATAAAAAAAATATAATGGAATTGCATACCTATGCGAGCTAATAATTGTAGCCAAATTTGAAATAAAGAAAATAATATTCACCATTATCTATAATTGTATGGAGTAGCAACAATATGATATAAAGATTAATATGAAACACGTAAGAAAGATAGTAATACCTACACAAGTCGTGTTTACTGAAAATACTTGCAGACTAAATAAGACCAAGAAAACTACTTCTCATCATTATAAGTGATAATTATTCTAGAGACTAAAAAGATTGAACATTATAAAATGTGTGAAAATAAGTGTTACTCCAAACTTGTTTGTTGATGTAAGGTGTTTTCAACATAAAAAGTTCATTCGTTAAGTTTATATATGATTTACTCAATTATGGTCGAATTTACTTGTGGAAGGACAAATCTATTAGCAGCCCTTAAAAGACATTGACTGGCACTTCATCTTCAGTTCTTTATGTTGGCGGCGAGTTAGAAATTAAAGCTCATTCTTATGGTATGAGATCTTATATGAGCTCCAACTCCACATCAAGTCAAAATTCAGAGAGAAAAAATGAATTCTATTTGATCCTGTAAACCTAGAGGGGGAAAAATCTCCACTTATAAACCTTCGAATTTTTTTTTTATATTCTTGTTTTGATTATCATCATTAGATTTATTTTAAAGAAAAACGCTCCGAAAAATTTTTTTATTATTTTTTTTTCTAATGGTTAATTGAATTTTTCTCAGTCCTGCCTGTCAGATAACGCGATAAGCTGACGTCGGAAACTTACTTCGAGCTGTAATTTACAAAGAAGGACGAGAAAGTAAATAATAAAAAATAAATCGCGCCAAACGGGCGTCTTTCGAGTGAAATTTCCACCCGCCTTCTCCCCGCCACAAACTTGCCATTTACGCCAAGAATTGAGTTGTTAAGAAATCGGTTCCTATGCCTGGAGGCTTGATTTGAGTTTATAATAAAAGAGGTATGTTAATCCTCCCTTTTCAAAAACTTAAACAACTGCTCTGGTATTTGATCATCAAAAGAATAGTGCAACATTTTATGAGGCGTGTTTGTGCCTGCTTGTTTTTATTTCGCCTCCATTGGCGGCATTTGGCAAAAAAAAGGAGAAATGAATTAGTCTTCTAAAGGGGTTTTCTCCTATTCAGCGTGATGGATGAGCCGAATGACTTTGTAAATGTGAGTGCCATGATTACCTTTAATTTGAATAGTTAGATGAAGGATTCTTTTAACGCGGTTTTGCCCAGAAGGTGGCAGGTATGCTGCGTTTTGTCAGCGATCACTTCGCCTTTTTACAATGATTGAATTAGAAGGTAGTGCCTGAATAACAAAAACACCTTTCTTTTTCTGCAGTTGGAATATCATGGAGGGTATTAGAGAATTGATCTTTCCATAAATCAAAAGTATAAATAATGAATGGCAACATTGAAGATACACAAAAATAAAGATGAACTCTTTACCTCAGTTTAGCTTGTCACGTATCTGTTGGTATTGCTCTTAGGTTTAACTTATATTAAGATCTGTCGTGAATGTAATAAATAAAAATTTTACGATATGAAATTATTGTTAATGGGGTTGTTTTGATCAATAATTTGAACAATTTAACTATCAAGAAAACTATTTCGCCTTTCTCGATTTAAATTGATAAGGTTGAAATTTTAAATTTTGTTTTGATATATGTTCTGTTTTAATTTAAATTTTGTTTTGATATATGTTCTTATTACATTTACGTTATCAGATAAAAAAAAGTATGACAAAGATAATAAAAAATATTTCACACACAATCAATTTCTTTTAAAAATGTATTGATTACTCATAATTTTATTATTTTCACATTTCACAAATTACACTTTTATATTTTTTATCCTAAGCTCACTTTCTTTCTTCTGAAAAGAGCATTTATTGAAAACCTCATTTACTCTTTTTTAATAGTCAATCAAGATATTTTACTGGAAATCAATTATAATATATTTATAATTATAAATTTTGATTATAAATAACAAAGTTTGATTATAAATAAAAAAAAATTTAGAAAGAGCCATGATTAACATTTAAAAATAATTTATGGAATTTTTTGTAATTAATGGAAATGAACAATATTCATTATAAAACTTTGTATTACAATCGCATCCAAATATAGCTTTACAGAATATTTTCCTTATCTTTCAAAGTCTACGTAAGCTTACACCTTAATATTCATGCTTGCATAAACTACTACTATATGTCTCATAAAACACTAGTTTATGGAAGACGATACATAGATTCTTCAAGGAGATATTTAATAAAATTTTGGTGTAAATTTCCCAAAAAATCCCATCGTTTTTGAATATTTGTTGTTGTTGTTACTTATGATACTTGGTGGAGCCAAGCCCGCTCATTTGAGACAGGGCAAATAAAGACAGAAACAGCGCCTTCCGTTTTTGAACAGAGCACCCTTTCAAGAAGGTAGAAGTACAACTTGGATTATAGATGGCAGCACCATCTGCTTTCCAATTTAGAGATAGGAAGCCAAGGAAGAACCAAGGCCTGGCTCCTACCACCCCCAAAGATATTAATTTGGAATGAGAACATGGAGGACATTGCGACCATGACATATTTTACGTGTTCTAGTCGCCATTAGTGAACACAACCGTCTTCAGTGGGTGGGAAATCGAATCCACAACCTTCCGCTTGCGAGACAGAAGCCCTAACCAATTAGGCTACAACAATCCTTTTGAATATTTGAAATCGCTATATTAAAGGTACATAAACTTTTTTCCCTATCTTAAACTAGATGGATTCTAATTAAAGTGCAATTAGTAATATTAAATATATCAGTAGCATTATATAAGGTACTGTTTGGATAAAAACATTATATCGACAAGAAGATTTTGATAGTTTTTATCTGTCGTTTCTATGAAAATAGTTTACAATTTTGATGTTCGTTTTTGCAAAGCAGGTTGGGATATGGCTGGAATACGAAAGCTTTTAGACTCTATTTTATTAGACAAGATTCCAATAAAAGCCTGTACAGTGCATATTTAATAAGCCAGTCATGAAAAATTGTTTTACGTTTCTTGGCAAGTATATCGTTGTTTCACCAAGTTAAGTTGTTGCTGTTATATATGACACTTGTGGTAAAGCCAAGCCATCAGAGACTGGGCAAATGAAGTCAGAAATAGCATCTTTCGTTTTTGAACAGAGCAGTTTACGAGGGTGGAAGTCGTACTTCAATTCTAGCAGGGGATAAGTAGATGGCACCACCATCTGGGTCTTCCAATTTAGAGATGGGAAGCCAGAGAAGACCCAAGGCCTGTCTCCTAACACCCCGAGAAGTATTAATTTGGAATAAAAACATGGAGGACATTGTGACGACTACTTATTCTATGTGCCCCAATCGCCATTTGTGATTACGATGGATCTTCGGATAAGCCGGGATTCGGACTCACCACATTCCGGTAACGAGATCAACTCCCTAACAAACCAGGCCACCGCTATTCTATAAAGTTGAGTATTTCTGTTAGTGGAACTACTTTTCTTACTTCTTGAACAAGTCGAAAACTACTTGATGCAATTTTTGTCCGACTTAAGCTGCTAAATTTTCAAGGATTCCTTAATTGACTAAATCGCATAGGGAGAAAGCGGAACTGCAAGGAATATGTACGATTCTATCAAATTGACAATCAGTTTTTATTCTTCCTAAACCAAAAAATCTTTTCCAACTGGTAAGCGTAACAACTAATGTTTATTTTTCATTTGCAAAAGAGTACATCACGTTAATCTTACTTTATGGTATATGTAAATAACGTTGCTATTATTAACATTTCTGTATTTTCTATCTACTCTTTGGAAATAAATGAATACCACAATAATCCCATGTCTAGACATCGGTGCTTATTTACAAGAATCTAAGACATGTTGATTTATATAAACGTTGCAGCAATGATCACAAAAGGAAACTTTTTCATTATACCTTATGTATAAATTGTAATCAAATATCGTTTCAACTACCTTTATTGTCATTTACTAGTACAGTAGAGCTTTATTTCCTATAAATATATTTGTGGTCTATATTATTAGATTCATTAATGTTTTGTTAATCACATCTAAACACATACAATTTAAAAAAATAGAAGCTTTATTTTTATCTGTTAGGTTAATAACAAAATGGCAACCTTAAAAACTACGTTATTGTAAAGCGCTGATAATATCAGGGTTACTAGAAATGAATCCTAAGAGTAATATCGCCAAATTTTTTACAAAACCAGGGATACTCTAATCTACACTTAAACCCAAGAATTTTTTTTTTAACTTTTGTGAAATATAATAACAATTTTAATCAAT
>JAPDSC010146178.1:389540-405997 GCA_026290005.1 Latrodectus geometricus | reverse complement strand
TTTTTTTTTTTTTGATACTGTTTTAACAGTCATGTTTTTTTAAAGGCAACTAAACTCCCCCTTTAAGCGTTTATGTCTATAGCTGTAATATTGTTATTATTTTTTTCCATTTTGATGTTTGTCTTGTGAGTTTTTTCTTTATAATAAATAATAAAGAACACCATGATTAACTAAACCCGGAGGGTATAACTAAAGTTATTATAATATCATACATATATTAGTTAAGAAATGCATTAAAATTAAATTACATAGCTAGAAATACTTAAAAATGTTCTGATTTTGACTACAAAAGCTGTTGAATAAATATTTTGTTGACTGATATATGATAGATAAGCTCCATAAGATATAGGAAAATACGTTTTACGAAACTTATTGATTATACTTCCTAAAGGGAACAATACAATTTACTGATATTTTCCAGTTTTCACAAACTTAGATATTTTCTTTTTTCCTATAAGAGATATTTGGTTATCTTTTACTTACAATATGATGCGTTAATGTATTTTCCTCTCTTCAAATTTTTGAAAAACACGTAAGATAGAATTTAGAAGCGCATAGTAAAATTAAGATATCGGAATTGATGTAATTCCACGAAATTGAAGCTGGTATCTTATATGACTATTATAAAAATTTTGTGCAACGGTTATATAAATATATTTACATTTACAAGACTAATAAGAAAACGTACACTTATGTGTTTTATTATGATTACGTTAAACTCTTTCGGAGATTTCCATTTCTGATTGTTCTTTGCATCTTAAAAATTCATTAAGAAAAAGATTTAAATACTGACTTTATTACTTGACCGGAATTGACAATTATAAAGTTTTTATATATTAGGAGGACTTAACCTGTTAAATATAGCACAACTACAGTTCAGTACAATTCATTAGAAAATTGAAATATTGTCATAAAGACAAGGTATTATCCATTATATTATGAATAACTATTTTATAAATAACTGTGAGAACCAATGAAGATTTTTGTGGATCCATTAATTCAATCATTGCTTAAAGCTTTAAAAGTGTAAATTAAAGAATAAAAAAAAGAGCTAAGCCCACATGTTCTTTTTGATTTTCAAAAGGAACATGGGCTCTTGAAAAAAAGAAGTTAAAAAAGCTGCGAACTGTACCAGTTGATTTATAAGTCAAGTTTCAACCACACACATTGCTTCGTATAATTTGAAGCC
The DNA here is from genome assembly GCA_026290005.1 of Latrodectus geometricus. Classification (NCBI taxonomy): domain Eukaryota; kingdom Metazoa; phylum Arthropoda; class Arachnida; order Araneae; family Theridiidae; genus Latrodectus; species Latrodectus geometricus. The sequence continues at coordinate 404,808 of JAPDSC010146178.1, read as the reverse complement.
CTATCAAACTTTGATTTGAAATCCTCTTATACACACTAAACCAATGTTTTTCGAATATCGGTTCATGATTGTCAAAAAATGATCAAATAAGATTGCGTATTTTATTTTATAATCTTAAACTATAAATCGTGCAATAAGAGCATACTTTGACAGCCTCCTAAATACTGCGTAAATCTTATGATGCTTATCTTAATTGTTTTAACAGGAAACTTGGCAAGTCATATGTGTCATTCACAGTTTTAGCAGTGAAAACTGAAAATTTTTGATATAATACAATCATGGTTTGTTTGATTTTATCGGAGTACAATCATTTTTCACACATAAAGATTTTTCTAATTTTTGTTTCGCTTGAAAAGGATTCTGAATTACTAAAAAATACATATACATGATATGAAAGATGAACCAAGAAATAGAAAACTGATGAAATGAAGACCAGAAACCTGATCATTTAGCTACCATTTAGGTGATTCAAACATTCCGAGTTTTAGGGTAACAGAATTTCATTCTTTGAGATTAGAAATTCCAACCAGATAATAAAATTTGTTGATTCAAGATTAAACGATTCATGTAATAGTATCTTCTTAATTAATCAATAATGTTGACGAGAAAAATTTGTATAGAAAATAGCTATTGACTACAATCCTTGATGTCTAAGGATTCCTAAAAAATCTTCATTAGCTCCAAGTTTTGATGGCTTAAAATAGGAATGAAGTGCTTTTGAAATTTAATATTTAAAATCATTAATCATAAGAATAAGAGGCTTTGAAATAGAAAATATATTTAAAATTTATTTTGAAATTTAATATTTAAAATCATTAATCATAAGAATAAGAGGCTTTGAAATAGAAAATATATTTAAAATTTATTCTTTAACAGTTTTTATATATTTTTATTATAAAAATTTAGAAAGCATTAATTCAAAAACGTATTATTTTTATAAAAATTCAAAAAGAATAAAATAAAAATTTAATCTGATTAAGTGTTTGTAGTAGTATATTTTTTAAAACGCAAATGTAATTTATTTTAATTTCTTAATGTCTAAGAAATTTTTACTCCATAACTCGATCTTGATTTCGTTAAAAATATTTATTCATTCATAATGGTAAAAACTCAAAAAATAAAATCTAATTATTTGATTCCAATAATATGGCATAATTTTAAATTGTTACTTTCAGTTAGAACAAAATTTATTTATTTTTATCATCCCTCTTTCGTTTGTTAACTTGTGTTTTACCCACTATCTTGTGTCTAGATGAAAACTGAAGAAAAAGTCAATGTTGATCGAACACTCATGTTTCCACTCCAACTTGGCATAATTTCAATCCAAAATAGTGTAATGATTTATTCGTCACCTGACCCATCTGCCAAAATGACTTCCTATCTTCGCAACATCCAAGCCACTTCAGCACACACCAGCTTTTTGTACCACGCTGATTTCGAATTCACCCTTTCCTCAGCAGCAAATGACGGTGTCTGTCAATGCCGAAACCTGAAACCCCCTTAACAGCGGCAGGACCACCCCCTGCAGTACGAACCAGTGTGTACGTGCCACCTGACACCGTGCCTACTTTGCATGAATCCCGCGTCCCAAACAGCTTCATTACCATTTAAATGAAGTCGTTTTTTGGGTACTTCTGGTAGTCGTGTGGCAAAAGCGAGGCTTTCTGAAACATGTTACGAAACAGCGAACTTGGAACAAGGCTCTCGTCTTTATTTTTTTATTTTCTTCTTCTTTTTTTTAATGATAAACCTGATTGGCTGGACTCGTGGCTGCTACTTTTTTTTTTCATTTTCCACTTATTGCAGTCAGCAATAAAATTTTCGAGGTAACGTCTTAGTTCTAAGGACGTTCTTTGATTAATCTCTGCATGGCACGTCATGTTAGCCTCATTCCACGGCGACAGTTACAGTGAAAAAAATGGCTGAAGTTTCAGTCACGGTCGAAGCCAAATCTAAAGTGTGTAAGTTCTAACATATGTTACACATTATCTTTATAATTAATAGTCGCTACTATCTTTTGAAAAGTAAAAAGTTATGGATTATGTATCAAATATTCTTTAATTAATCTCTTCCTTTACATTTGCGCAAGGCTTTCTTTAGCGTTGTAACTGTGCTATTTTCTGAAGTTATATTAGAGTAATTATTTTTCTTGCGCAATTATTTATCTTTTTCTCTCGCCCCCCCCCCCTATTTACCATAAAATCGTAAATTTGTAAGAGTGATTATTATTCTCTGAAAATATTCATTACTTCATGAACAAAAAGAAAATTCATGATCAAAATTTAATTTTTGCACGCAATCTTTTTATAGAAGTATATCTGCTGACTTACATATTTTTTCTTCTGATAGCGCTGAAGCCAATTTTTGAAAATAATCCTGGAAATTCTCAAAAATTTGAATGAAAATTTTTAATGTTAACAAATAATTCTAAAATATGTAGAAAAAACTTTAAAAAATGTATTATATAAATATTTTGTTTCATTTTTCCACTTATAGCTTGTAATGAATTTCATAAAACGTAGTAAAATTCCCTTTGAAAATCTGAGAGATCCCATATTTTACTCTTTTAAAACTTACAAAACTTCAATAAAGCTAGCACATACATACATATATAAAGTATAAATATTTCTGAAAATTAATAAGTTGATAACTATTAATATATATCAATGCTTGGGAAGTGCGTTCAAAATCACTTTTTATGCAAAGATATTTTCATAAAGGATATAACTTTCAATTTCCCATTGCTAAAGTGATATTGAAAGATATGTTCTTCAATATTCTTGTGCATATAAGCTTACTTATGGTCTTATAGTAAGAAATCCCCATAAATCCCCATCCCCTAAAAGAAAAATCCCTATTTGATCCCAGGAACTACTATACTATAAAAGTTAGACTACCCAGTTCTACTTTCTACATGCATGTCGGTCAAGTTATATGCTTGAGAGCTTTCTGAATTTCCTTCCATGAGACACGTGGAAACATCCTTCTATCAATCCGCAGTGTCTTTAAAAAAATAGTCTGAAATTTATGTTAAAAAAAGTTTGGATAAAGTTCTTAAGATGTCCATTCCGCAGTGTTAAATATTGTTGTAAGTGAAAAACCGAATTTGAAGTACTAATTGAAGGATCTTCAAACAAGAAGACAACTTTTGTTAGTATTTAACTAAAAGAGGATTTTCTGCTATCGACAATTGCGTACTGTTAGATTGTCATACAACATTAGATAGTTTTGATTACATTTATAAATTCCAATGCTTGAAACCTGTTTTTTTATATAATACCATAAAATATTCTATTTGTTAAGAAGAGTGAAGCGTTAGTTATCCTGATATATTTGATTACTTATTAGTGTTTCGTAGAAACGTACTACTTGGCAAAATGATCTGAACATCCTAATGCCATGACGTTACTCTTGATACTTTTCCCAGCCAAACAAAGCTAAACAGCTGTAATAAGCTATTATTTGCTGCAGTAGTGTCTCTCTATGGCTACTATAGTCCTCAAATTTAGCCTTAACTTAACATTTATGGAATTATATTGGAACTATAAGTTGATTACTCTAATTGTTTCCCTGACTTAAAATCATATTTGTATTTTCGTGACCAAGAAATACTTCATAAATTTTATTAGATGCTATACAACATTATTACAGCATTTTTATTAAATAGAGTATACCAAATTTCTTGAATTCCCATTTTATGCATGAACATTTATACAGTACTCTGTTCTTTTGATTTCAAATTTTAATTATTTACTTTTATCAGTGGTGCCAACAATCATGTGAATTTTATTCTTATAAATAATTTTTGGAGTTGTAATTTCAGTGTTGTGTCGTGTAAGTTTACGAAAAAGACTACTGCAGATTGGCGTGACATTTTATTGATCGTGGGAATAACTTTATTTAAAAATACTTAAGAGTACTTTTTAATACTTACATGTCCTCAAAGAAATAAGAGATACATGTAATTTATAATTTACAACTGTTTCTTGATGAACTTGGTTTATTATGTGTATTAATATATATAACTCTCAAATTATTACACAACCCAAGGACAGAATTGATTTCATTAAGTATCAGACACTTGAATGTTCTAAGAATCAGAATATTCTGATTAGAGGAACGGCTATCAATCTTCAAACGAGGGATATATATAATGAATATAACGATCGTGTTCAGAATCATCTTTATGTGTATTCTAATGACTACTCACATTACCATCTGAAATAAATATTTAGATTTTGATCAAGAACACGAAATGGGGGCAAAGCACTATTAAACAGGAAATTCCTTGAAAATGTACTAATATTTTTTAAAATGTAACAAAATGCTGCTTTGGTAAGACACTTAATATTAATAATATGCTCAATTCTACCTTTTGGAGCTGGCTTAGCCTACGTTAAAGGAAAGATGCTTGTTCTTATGTAATGAAGATAATATGTTTGATATCTAACTTAGATGAAAACTATTTCGTTGAAAAGGCTGATGCACTTTAAAGTTTCAGTAAAATGCACTATTCACATCTGGTGTTAATTTATCTCTCAACCATGGTTTAAAGTTACGACATTGTTTTAATTACTTCTCGATTTGATTGATTGATTAATTTGATTAAGTGATTTTGGTCAGTGCAAATAGGATGCCTGAAATGTATCGCAATAACTTTACCTTTTTATACATTTTTCTCTACTATAAAACATTTATGCATGTCTGATTGGTAAATGAATGGTTATTGCTTCTTGCTTCTAGCTTCTACTTCAGCAGTTGTGTATTCGATTCCTGCCTCAAATGCAAATATTTATAATGATTATGATTTTTCTTTAAATTGTTAAACTCAGTCTAATTAGCCTTTTTCTTCAAAAAGCGATTGTAAAACAAGACACCCTAAACAAGGTAATTTATACACTATTTTATGTATATTTTTTTTATCTTATTTTAAAAATATGGAGCAATTTCCTTTAATTTTTGCATAGATCATCATGAAAAAACTAAATGAAAAATATGTTATTACTTTCGTTAATCCTTGTTTTTAGTCTTTTTTCTTTATATTAAGGCGCATTTCGCACAAATTCAATTTAGACTCGAGTTTAATATTCATTCTTCTTTTCATATAAACAGTTATATTAATTTATTGTATTTGTTAATGTGTAAAATACAATAAATCTCACATGAATTACTGGAAATATGAGTTAAAATATCATCAGTTTTCCCAATTTTCCTTTATGTTTACCCAATAGGGACACGTGCTCTTCTTAAGTTTCAAACCCTCTTGAGGACAGGGAACTCTGTTTGCTAAAAACATGACACATCAAACCATATTATGCAAGGGATCCATTTGCAATTCGGAAAAGACATTTGTCATCAAGGAATTATAGAATTAAGGTTCGATTGCCCACGCGGAACTGAAAAACCTCGAAGAAGAGCATGAATATGTAAGCACCGTGGATCACTGGGAGTCTTATCCCTGCCTCAGCGAGGTAAAACACTGATGGCTTAACAGGATCAACGGACATGACAAGAAAACTCAGGGATACCACCCACCACTCAGGTCTCTACAGATTCGGTAAGAGATGGTATGTTCTGGTGGGTGTTGCATCTAATTCACTTACCCGCCACCCCCGCGGGTTAGGCTACCAAGATAATGAGCATAATGCCTACGGGGGCTCTTTGATCTTCCCGAGTTTCTGCCATCGACAGCTTGCAGACGAAGACTAGGTGTACGAGCTTGATTCATCGCTAGTGATGTACTCTTGCTCCAAGACATCCCCAGGGTGACACTCATTTGTTGCAAAACACAGGGTTACTCATACCCACTTCGTTCCCCTACAGGTGGATTGTAATCAAATAAAGGGAGTAACAAACCACTCACCCAGTAGGACTCTTAAGTGATCTTTATTCCACTGCAAATATAATGGAGTATTTTAATAAAGTAAACATTAATAATTTTAATAATCTCGTAAAACGTCATATTTTTTAAGTATAGCTTAACCAATCAATGATCATCAAGAGCAGTTGATGATAAATTGACATTATGATTAACCATTTATTTAATCTTTCTTGATTTGGAGCATTTTTCTAATTATATCAATATTTCCTCTGTCACAAGTAATTACTACTTATGATCACCAGTAACTTAACTAATTATAATTTTATTACGAATTTAAAAGTTCCGATTTAGGTTCACTTTGGCCTAATGATAGGACATTGTTGTTGAGAACATAAGACCCCATGTTGGATTCCAACCACTGTTTAATAATGGGAAATGAAAGTTGTGGAAGCACTTCTGTGGATGTAAGTGCTTGGGAGTTTTCCTGATTCCTCCCTTGCGATACGTGAATACGATTCGATCGATCAAAGTCCTCCCACGTTAGACGCAAAAATGCTTTACAATGACATTCTTCCGATATTTAGTGATTATTCAGTGACATTATTCAGTGACAAAATGATATATGATATGAAACATGAAAACGCCCACAAATAGAAACATCTTTTGACCAAAATGAACATTAATTCTATAAAGGCTTAGCAAAACTATGACCAAATACTTTTTTTGCAATTCTTATACCTCTATTGTCAATTATAATAATTAATTCCAATAGTCCTCCAGGGATTGAATAGATACCATTCTTAACGTCAGAAGTACTAGTTTGTTGCTATATAGAAGTTCAACTGCACTGTTATAAAGGAATGTCAATATTACACGTTCTTTATGTAACTGGACTTAGGAATATTTTCTTATGTGTCAATGTCTTCCCTTATCTATGGTAATTATTTCTAAATACCATACATGATTAAATAGCAACTGCTAATTTCAGAAGTACTGATGTGAAGCTACGGTTACCGTTATAGTAATGATTAATAGTAACAAAGATGAATATTAATATTCAAGGGAAAGTTTTCACATTTAAAAATTCTATATTAATCAATTAGTTTATCTTAGAAGTTATAATACTTTTAATTCCTTATAGTGAAAATCTAAAAATATTTAATTTATAATCAAAAAATGTTGAAAAAAATCTCAAACTGCTAAAATAATAAAAATACGATTCAAAAGGAGGTCACAATCCAGCATCTATTTTATTATACTCTAAAGAGAAATTAATTATTTTTATTTATTTTTTACCAACCCTAATATAAAATTCAGTAAAGAATTAAAAAAAATTTCATTTTTTTTTAAAAAGGTATTAATTATTTTAAAATCCTGAATAATTTTTTAAAGCGAAGAAAGAAAAATACGTAATGAGGAAACTTTGAAAGTGATGCATAGCTCTGCGAGATGTTTAAATAAAATAAATAAGTTTCTGGGTTAAAAAAGAAGGTCGAATATTTATTTTAAAAAATGAGCAGCAAAAAGTAAATATGGAAATCCGAGTAACTTTAATTAGCAATTTTTCCTTTAAAATTAACAATTTTTTTTAACTTTAAGTATTTCGGACTCATTAGTGTGCCTACGTTTTTTCGAAACCGAAAAAAATTTGTTTAAAATATTCAAAACTTTTGGCTCTAAATTTTGCTTTCATTTTAAAAATGATTAAGAAATATCTGCCAATTACTTCAATATTATAAAAATTAGAATTTTCAATATAAATATTATTTTTTATTTTGTTATACCCCGTTTAGAAATAAATTTTTATCAGAAGTACTTGTTTTAAGGGAAATATCCCATATTCATTGCTTACTCGCCGATCATTGGATAAGAAAACTCAATATTCTATCCCCTTCGTTATTTGTTTTTCCAACCGGCTGTATGAAGACTCAACGTCACGTTCAGCAATATATTAAATAACTGCGTAGTGATATATATATATATATATATATATATATGAATTTATGCATATAATGTATCTAATATGTATATAAATTGAAATATGTTTATATATATTTATTTTAACACTTTTATAATTATTTTGTTATTTTATTACTTTCTTACTACAATTTATAATTGTTTGACCCGATCTTCATATTTCATGTAAACTTATTGCATTTAACATTAAGTTTAAAAATATTGCTACTATTCTTATATTAAATATACAACTTAAAAATACAGGGAACGCTTCCTTTTACTATTCATGACACTCCTCATAAACAAGTGTGTACATATACTACCCAAGTGGCCTATTTTTCTTATTTTTAGGAAGAAATTTGTAACCCTAATTGTTTTTTGAAAAATTGTGGAAGTTGCCATTGTTTTTCCAGCATTATTTAAGGGAAGTAATGAAATTAAAGTAAGTGCGGCTGGTTGACATTTAACAAATGTAGGCGCCGCTCTTGATTAAGGCACTAAGAACAAGAGCGGGTCTTAAAGGTGTAGCAGAGTATGAACTTTTCGGGGTGCAGTCAAGAGATTTATTTCTGAGAACTATTTGATGCCAGGAAAAATATCAAAAATAATATTTGTATATATTTTCGGGATATGTTACAAAAGATGAGCTTATAAATATTAATCCGAGTTTGAATTTAAACAATTTTTCAGGTGATAGTCTTGATTTTTTTTTATATACTATTTTCTATTAATTATTATTAATTCAAACTAGAAACACAATTCTCTGTGTCCTCGATTTCATGTGTTCGATTCCCATTTCGGTTTTAAAATTTTAAATTGTTTGGAATCCACTTTAAGCCGTCAGCCAAGATTGCTTAGCGTTCGTGTGCAAAAATTGCTTTAGAAACAGAGAAAACAATATAAATCTATTTATTATTTATAATCATTATTGACAATAAAATACTTTTAAAAATTTTATTTCTAAAACAACTTTTCGTAAAATTCAAACATTTAAAATTTATCATGAGTTTAACATATACAAACATACATACATATTATTTAACCTTTTAGATATGAGGTCAAAATTGGCAGTGATTAAAATACCCACTAAAGCATTAAACCTGCTTTTCCAAACGTAATTTTATAACTTATAATTTTTTAGATACGAAAAAGGAAAATTCTTTATAATCTTTTTGTACACAATGAGACTAAGATATCTTTAGTTATTGATTTATTGTTTTTTTTCGAGTAATTAATAAAAAGGAAAAAACGTGCATTTTCCTTTATTATATTTAATCCTTAAGTAATAAAAAATATTAAAATAAACTCATATAATTTTTTACTTAATATTATAAATTATTTTAATCTATATTAGCAAAAAATATTTTTGTTAATGATTTCAATTTTTAAAATGGATTTTAATTACTTTTTATAGGAGCTTACAATTTTCCTGTACCTGTAAAACTACTGAAAATAGTATGAAGCTTAACAAATTGTGAAGATTAAAAATAAATTTGTTTTAATTAATGATTAAATCTTAGTTACGCGAGATTAATTAAAAAGATACAAGAATGATATTTTGTATAAATATATATTAGCTATTTATAGTAAAAAGGGAAAAAGTGTAGGAAATCCCTAACAGCAATCCCAAACTAATACTTCCACATTAAGTATTTTCCCTGGCTCCTCACATGTATTTTGATTCATAGGAGCTGCAGTAATACGCTTTTTAGCAAAGTCTCCTTCTGTAGCTACCAGTAAGGAGGCAAAAAATTATTATCATAGGTACTTTTTCTTCGTCGTGTTTTCCCTATCGCTCCCATTTATGGCGAAGTTGCAAAAAATAATAAATAAAAAAAATGTGTAAACATCATTAACGTCTTAACGTCGATGCATCATTGGCGTCCCAAGTGCCTCGTTACTAAAAGACGCCAAAAAAGTGTATATCCGCTCCCCCATATGTACGCAAAAGCTGTCTTTTATAGGCACGAACTCGTAAATACATACAGAGTCCTATCTACTAAAAATCACGAGCATATGCAGTAACTCCCCATCCGCAGCCCCCGGTCGCCCTTCTAATATGTCTGTCTGTCATTTTTGTCACCCGTTCCACGCATTTCCTCTTCTCTGCCAGATATGTCCCCCTTCATAATATTTCCCCAGGGAGTTTTGGGGAAAATTTGCTTGGAAGTAAAGGGAAAATGAATGGCTCGTGAAGCTGAGTTACGTGGTTGAGGTTTGGGGAAGGAGGATTTTTGTGCTGAAGTGCTTTCGAGTCGCCGGAGAAGTGGGGATTTTTAATTATATCCTTTTGTATATAAACGGGCGTCAGGGATATATTCCCTTTTCAAGAATGCTGCTGCTTTATTCCACCAGGGAATAGGGATTCATTTTACATTTTTACTTCTTTTAACGAAAGAGGCTCGGAATCAGTCAAGTTGTTTACAGTGTTAAAGTTGTACGAAGCTGCTTAGATTAACATAAAATGAAATTAGATTTTCATTATGCGTTCTTTTGTTTTCGTCGAATTTTAAGCTACGCGAAATTTCGCGAGGCATCTTAACACCGGTAGATTGCTTGATAATCTCCCAAACAAAGGAATAGCTCGCATTTATATCAGGTGCTACCTCCTTATAAATGCAACGTGCAATGATAAATTGTTTATTTTCAGCAGCATTATATAGAATGGCAACAAAATCTCTTCTGTGCGTAAAATATTTAAAAGGCATTTTTAAATAATATTTTTCATGCATAAGATACATTTTGTAAAAGATATTTATTCATTTCTTTTGAAGGTACAATTTATTCTTTCTCGTTAAGGTTTTATTTATATTATCACATATAACATGCAAGTAACATAATTACATCGTCGCGTATTACAGTTCTTGAAATGTTTCTCAGAGATACTAAACCGAATCTGCACATTGCAAAGGAGAAAACTCGAAAACTAATGAGGCACTCACCTTGACGAATAAGCAAAAAACAGTATGTTTTTTTAAGAATGGCTGAGATTGAAGCCAAAACTTTCATTCTAAGAAAAATTCTATCACTAATCAATATTGATTATAACTACATATTTTAAAAATAATTTGGGTTTGTATAACTGGAATATCAGTGAAATTTTTTCTCTTCTTTGAGAAGTATTGTTTGAGGCATGGAACATCTTTAATTAGATATAGTGATTAGCTCTTCATTTTCTCATGAAGAGAGTCTGAATCTGAACCTCAACAAAAGCATCGGTTGCTTATTGGAGTTTCTTCTAAGTAATATTACTAATTAATTTTACTTCATAGAGATTCCTAGAATACATTGCATACATACCATGTGAAGTAAAAACGAAAGTGTATTTTCTGATATAGTAAAAATAACTTTCTCTTAACATAATTCATATTAATTAAGAGCACCAATAAAACATTTGATATATTTTCAATGTATAAATATTTTATATATGTTTAATAACTTATATCATAACAAATGTAAACTAATAACATTAATGATTAAATAAATTAAAAATCTTTCGATCCATTTAATTTTATTTTCACGTGAGCACCTTCATCGCCTAAAACATGTGAAGCCGATAATCTATTAATACCCAAGTAGGATCAAACGTGTCATTTAAGACAATTGCTGTTGCTGAAGCAACATATTTCCCTGTGTCTAGTCAAGAGTAGTAGAGCTTAACAGTTATGCGGAACAAGCCGGGTGGAAAGCAGCCTTCGAAATTTAGAAGCAAGGACTAATCTGAAGACCCCCAGTACTTGATCTCTCCTTAGAGGTAATATTTCACTTGGAGGACTTAGTGACCAAGACCTATTTAATTTGCCCCAGCCGAGTGAACATGGTGGGTCTTTTGTTGAGTCGGGATTCGAACTCATTACCTCTCGATAATGAGAATGACTTCCTAACCACACAAGCAACCGTAGCTTCAATAAGTTATTACGATTTTAGTGCAAGCTCTTGAGTCATCATTGCACAACCCTTTTTTTCTTGGCAATATTCTTTGCAAGTAGTCATGCGTTGCTACATCAGGTGACACGGGTGGAATTCTTCTCCAAAAGAAATCTTTCTAACTAAGTACCATCACATTTTTTGAATAAAGGAAAGAAAATAGCATATTTTGTAAGTTTATAAAAATTTGACGCTCAAGACCCAACATAATTTGCAAATTCTACCGGTAGGTTGTGCTTTACTCCATAATTAATACAGAAAAGTACTGAGTAAAGCATGTGCTTATTTTAAATTGTTCTCAATGTAGTTTTAGAAACTTTTGGAAGAGACTATTTAAGGCATTTAAATACTTCTATCCAAAGAATGATTCATGAATTTTATATTACAAGAGTAATGTGACTTGTTGAGAACATTTTAATTGCTTTTCAATTTTTTTTATAATTTTTACAGTGGGGATACTAATTACTTAATTTTTTAACATATATTTATTTCAGTTTTTATACAAAGAGAACTTAAAATGTTCTTTAACTATATTCAGAACTATTTGATGTGTTACTCCATTATTTGGGAATAAATATTTAAAAATATCATCTTCCTTTGGCAAATTCTTAAAATGTTTCCTGTTAAATATGCAACATTCCACAAGTGTTTACTTTTTATGGGCGGAGTACAAAAGATTCACATGATAGAATTAGTGAAAAGTAATAAAGAAAAAATCACACAAACTTCCAACCAAACTTTTACCATTATGCGACTATCCAGTAGCACGCGAACAAGCTGGTACAGTTCTACGAGAGGAATTTCAGAGGGAAAAGCACATATCCACCGTTTTCCCTTTTCCCCGGAGGTAGGGGAATAATTAATGCACGGAAGCTTTTAAGGCTTGGAAACTCCGTCTCCCATTATGAAGCAGTACCTGGGACTGCGCGGATCTATCTTCGTTCCGCATCTGCGTTGTAATTAAAATTTCCTCGCCCGTTTCCTCAGTTTCCTAAACTCCGGAGCAAATCGTAAATGGTGGCGGAGCTCAGCCATTTGTTTCCTTAATTTATCGGGGAACGGTGGCAACGTTGTCATAAGCCTTTCGCTGCTCCAGTTCGGGAATGCGATTTGTTTTCACACTTTCAAAATCACTGTTTACTAGCAATATTTTCGACTCCCAAAATATGACGCAGTAGGTACTAAAATTTATAGATGGAGCAAAAACTGTTAAGGAAACTTTGCTACAGCTCCAGACTCCAGTAATAATTGGCTCAATGTTCGTCTTATGCTTCTTTTCTTTAAAGTGAAATTTATCGGGAGAAAAAGGGGTCCTAATTCAAATTCTCACATTTCTTGAAAGTGTATTTAAAATAAGCGTAAATAATTTATTGTTTTCTGTTCGGCCTTTTATACCCTAAATATTTTAACTTAAAGTGTTGAAATATGTAAAAATAATATGAGAACAAATATAAGAAGACCGGGATTTTTACTGTTTTACTTATTTCAATTGTTGTATAATAATAAACTTTAATTACATATTGGTTACATTTAGATTTTTAACATTAACTATCGTATTAGTATTAAGAAAATTTAAGCTAAATATTGACAATTTAAATCATATTTTTGCTAACTCAACTCTTAAAATACAACAAATTCCTATTTTTAAAGTTGTTGTTTCAAGTAAATCATTTATCACTTTTCTAGATATTCCTTCATATTTTTAGTCCTCTCCTAAAAAATTTTCTTTTTACAAAAATTAAAATTATTTTAAGTAAAGACAATATTAGTCATATCAATGACACGATAGACAACGATTTGATTCTCAATTGGTATAGAATTAATTATATTTTTACCATTTTGTACGGGTAAGAAAACACCTTTCAGAGTCCATTTTCCTTTCTCTTGAATAAATGACATCATAGAATATAATTTCCTAAATTATATTCTATGACTTACACCTAAACTCCATTGAGGGCTTATCAGACTTTATAAACGAAGTAGGTGACCCAAGACAATAGAACTAGGAAAAAATTGGGCTTGGAGCATGGTACAAAGTGCAACAATGCAGAGGTGCCACATATCTGACGAGCTCAAGAAGAAGAAGAAGATATTCTATGATGTCGTTTATTCAAGAGATTGTTCGACCTTGAAGTGAAGTTAAATTGTTCACTTCAAATGCTCCATTCAAGAAATCTTCAATCAACTTAACATATAAAATCTAATCTAATACTTTGTACGAAAAAAATATTTTCCTTTACAATATTACTTTAACATTTACATGGTATCATAATAAGGAGAGAACAATATTTTCGTCTGATCTTAGGGATTTCTTGTTAGAATTACGGTAGTGTTTTGTAGTCACTATAAGTGGAATTCTTCATCCTTGTTAACGAATATAATGGAACAATGGTGGAAAATTTTGTAAACTATTTTAATGTATACAAAAATATTTCATATAGTTAAAAAATATTTTGATTCAAAATTTTATTATTAATTTGAAAATTGGAATTTATTCCATATAAATTTTGAATTATGTAAGACAATCTATGCAACAGTTTTTAATTCATGTTGCATGGATAAAAAAAGAAACAATAAGAAGTAAATGCAGAAATATATAAGTATATACTAATTAATAAATAATAGATACAGAATTTGAATTTTTAATCTTAATTATGTCACTGGATTGCGCTTCTTTGTTATTTTTGATTTTTATTAATTTTATTGTTACATTAAGAATTGATGAATTCAATTAAATACTACAATTCATAGCAATTTATTAGTATAAAAGTATAAGCTGCATACTATACGTAGAAACTCTATACAAATTTAATTATTAAATATGACATAAAAAGAGGGAAAATTTTCATTGAATAGATAGTTTTTATTCGAACACTTATTCCATTTTATAAAACTGAAAATGTATATTTAGAGAGTAAGTTTAATTTTTGAATAATGTGCTTAATTTATGTAGATAAATTACTTAATCGCAAAGTAAAATACCTCTATCTTTATTTATTTACACAATTTAATTAAATATTAATTTAAAAAGAAAACTTAATATTTTTGCAACTAATTCGATATTTTATACAAATTAAAAATTAAAATAATTTTAATAAAGTTTTTAAAAAATGATTTATATAAGTTTCCCAAATGTAAGCATTAGCTTAAAAATTTGTATAGTTAAGAGAAAGAAAATATAAGTGAGATAAAAAAGGAATAAAGTTTTCCACTTACTATATTATTTTATTTTCTCTAAAAATCATGGTGTTTGGAGGTGTACTTGTTTTAAAGTTCGCTTCATTCTTTCTTTTTTTTCTATAAATAAAGAGATGATGGCAAGGTGAAAAGAATTTTCGGCAAAAGATTAGAGGAAAAGAAAGAGGTGATGACTGGAACGCAATTGAAAGCATTACGGAGCAAGAAATAAAATCGAGTTAAGATCAAGTACAAAACAGAAGAAAGAAAAAGAATTAAGCTTTTGTTTTACCTTCTGTAAAAATCTAACAAAAGAATTTCATGCATCAGGACACTCGTGAGAAAAAGCAATGAAAATACTCCAAATAAACTTCTGTAATCCTCGCC
>JAPDSC010146178.1:369413-380377 GCA_026290005.1 Latrodectus geometricus | reverse complement strand
TATATATATATATATATATATATATATATATATATATATATATATATTTGAACATTTTATTCATAAAGTATATTCAGAACCATGATGGCTTATTAGTCTGATTTTCCCTTTCATTCTGCTTATAAATGAAATTAGTTAAAGTTAACTGGCGCCATCTCTTATCTTTAAATAAAACTAATTCTATTTTCTTTCACGTTAATTTTTTTTTAGAATGCTTGACCACTAAGAGACTATTTTAACTTTCAGTATTTACAAATGACATAATTAATAGCAACTTATATAGAAAGGCACCAAATGTGTGTACAGTCATAGCAATGAAAGTGAGTAAAACTTGTAATTTCGAAGTTAAGGCCAAACAGGAAGCCTTCAAAATTAGCCTACATTCCTAGAGGTATCATTTTACCTGGAGGACAATGCAAACTTAATATGTCTTACGTTACCCAACCTCTGTTAATGAACACGATGGATAGTCAGCTGCATCGGGTGTGGAACCTTATATCTTTCTGTAAAGAAAACTTAACCAAAAATGTGTATTGACATAACTGATGTCATATTATAAAATTACGAAAAATTAAACATCAACTAAAATATTATATTTAATTCAATTTGATAGATATAAATTAATGTTATTCCATAGTGGTAGTATATTTTTTCAACTTTAGGCTTTTCACTAATTGTTAATTAACGTTTCCTCTGAAACTCTTAGAAATAAATTTTTCCTTATCTTCTTGATTTTATCACAAGTAAATAAAAATCTTATGGTTTCAATAACCTAAATTAGATTGAATGCTATTTCTTACTATACTTGTAATAATCTGGTATCACTTTTCTTGAAAATTCTCGAAATTTATTTCTATAGTCTTTATAATTCTAATGTAAGTAAAGGAAAATATTTTTTTTTTTAAATAAAATTGAAATTTTTGCTTACATTAAAAACAATCTATTTAGACATAAAGTTTAACAGTTGTAAAATATATCAGTTGACATCTGATTGGTTAGTTCTCTGACTTTCAATTTAACTGTTCATAAGTTTGACCTCTACCTGAAGTATGGAGTTCACGTTAAACTGAAGTCAGAGATCGAATTTCTTTTTCGTGTGTAAAAACATGACCATAGAAGAATTAAAAGACCACCTGCAAACAACTCTTTTGAGCTTCGAACTTTTAAGAGAATTCTTAGTTATATTTAGCATTTAATGTGTATTTGCTTAAAAACATTACACATTCGGGGTTAAATTCTTTTCATTCGAAGCTGCTAAACATAATCAACAGCCATTTAATTTCATCCCTTAATGATTTACTGAAATAGGCACCTAAATCGGCATATTCAACTCTTCATTTTTATCACCATATTAAATGAATGCCATTCAGCACTTCTGAAAAAAAACTTCATTAACCACTTGGAACAAGAAAATTCTTACCTTTTAATAGCTATTGCATAAATTGTACACATTTCTGAAATTTTACATTCAACTACAACTACCATTAGACAACATTCAACTACCATTAGAAATCGCAAAAAATGCTCTGAATGATTTTTTTAAATAGTTTTATTTTCAAGATTTACAAATTCGATGACGATATCTTATTTTGAAAAGAAGTATTTTCTATAAAGCTTTATATTTATATATGTAAATCCTTACAGACATATATATCCATACATTTCCCTTATTTGTTTTTGGTATAGTTACAATTTTACTATAATAAATGTTATGAGGAATGTAATTCTCTAACAATAAATAATGCATAATAATAATAATAAAATAAAATGAATAATATTTTATATCATGCATTATTATAAATTAAATGTTACATTTCGTTTTGAATTAGCACTTGTACACCATACAAAATATAAAAAAAAATATTAGAATAAGGCTTTTAAATTTCTTAAATAAATTAAGTTTAATATAGAATTCTTGGAAGTAAAATATTCATTTATTCCAGAATAAAATTTCTGCACTCGTTTTGAGTTGAGCTATTTTGTGTGTGGTAATGTTCTATTAACTTGGTATTCCCAATAGGAAACATAATGACAGTTGTATCGATTTCTAGTTTAAGTATCAAACAATTATCGACAAGAACTTCTTGGTTCCCACCTGGGCCCCATAAAGTTAAACTCGTATCGATTTACCGATATATTCTCTAAATGTTCCGATTCAATTATAACTTTGCACAATAAAATGAACTTTCATATTATTTCAGTTTTAATTCTGTTTTAACAGTTTCATCATTGATTACAGTTTTTCCACACTTAAATGTAATGAATGACTAGTAATAGCTTAGAAATTACGATTTTGGTTAGAAAATTAAAAGCAATTTATATGAATTTCATCTTAAAATATTGAATACAACAAAGCGAATAATTAAATTTTCTTCTGACCACAAATATGAAGCAAATAATTTACCCATAATTTTTTTCAATTAATTAAAAATATTTATTAAATATCTTAAATTTGATTGAAATTCAAGATTAATATTTAAGCTACTTAATTCTTTTATATACTGACAATTTATAATTAAAAAATTAAATTTTAAAAAAAATATGGATTATTTATTTTATGTATAAAAAAATTATATATAACTTTATAAATACCTTTTCTTTAAAACTATATAAACTATTATTAGCAGTTATAGTTACTATCTTCAGTTAAAGCAACAATTGTAAAGATTTTATAAAACAAATTTAAGAAAAGAATTTTACTGTAGATTTATTCTTATTGATTTTATTTGAGGACATTATTTCTCATTTGCAACTAGACAATTAGTTGCCAAGTTTTTTAAATATAGACTAATTTAATTATAGTAAAAAGAACGAAAATTTAATCACATACTTAGCATTGTTAATGTTTCATAAATGCTTTATTTAAAAATATTTTTTCTATTTAAAATGATTGTAACAAATTATATGAGTTTTAAATAAAAGAGAATATATATATAGAATATAATAATAACTGACAGTTTAGTTTTTACTAAATTACAATCTTTAGTTATTACACTCAATCTGTGTATTCATTTAAAAGATTTTGCTGAATTATCTTAAACAAGAAACTGTTTTCTATAGATTTTAAAACTTTCAGTTATTTATACTAAATCAAATAATCAAAGAATTTTTTAGTTACTTGCGTCTATTTGCAACAGAAATAATTATTTCAAATATTTATAAATTTAATTAGTTTATAAATGTGCTAAGTTGGAATTTGATATATATTTTTCATTAATTAAATGTCCAATATATGAAATATTTTGGTATAAATATTTATTGTAACAAAGTATAAATAAAAATAACAAGAAAAAGCTGCAATATGTTACGCCAAATATAAAAATAATACAACGAAGATATTGGATTACTGGTTGAAAACGACGTTAAATTATTATCTGTATCATTTAATAATTTTTTTAAACATAGAAAAAAGACATTTGATATATTTAAAATGTACAAGATACCTGAAAAATACTCTATATATTTAAAAAAATCAGCTGTTATAGTTGTATATTTCTAGTTAAATTTGTAGAGAATTTTTTTTTAATTATGAAAGTTTATTTATCATATTTTAAATCGGAAAATATACTTTCAAAGGGCTTATTGAATCCAATATTTTATATTTACAGCAGTTCAGCATAATAATACATAAATTTTAAGAAATAATTGAATAATAAAAACGTGCAAAATTAATAAAAGTTTATACTATATAGAATAGGACCATTTGTCATACAAAAAATAAAAACGCATCATCAATTACATTAATAATTTGTTTATTGAAAGATAAGGAAATATACATATTAAGTATAATATTATTCAATAATAATATTCATTTATAAACACCTAACACAATTTTTATTACATTTATAAACTTTGACATAGCACTTAAGTCAAAAATATTCCTTTTTATTTTAATCATATATCATTATTTAAATATATAACATAAGAATCAAAATTAGAAAATTTTAACTTGCCAATTTTTCTGAGAAAAATACATCTGATTTTTCGATTTGAACACGTTGGTAACCGGAGAAAAAATATTCCCTATAAATCATTTCTTAAAAGAAAAAAATATTTCATTACATTTTACATTTCGTGAGATTCTCTTTCCTTTTCCGATTTATGAATGTACCAAGATTAGGGGGAAAAAGAAATTTCGAGAATCTTTCGTGATTTGAGTTGGAACCCTTTTCACAAAAATGTAAAAGAAAAGGGAATGAAAAATCCCGAACTAAAAAAAAAAGGATTGAAATAAAAAAAAATGAATACATCGATATATGTATAAGAATTTTATTTAACCGTCCGAATCTTTTCCACATTCTAATAACTGCAACCGTCATAGCGAATCTTGCTCGCAGCGAAATAAATATCCGTGCGTTCGAATAATTTCGGCCGGAGAATTGCAGTACACATACTGTCTCAATACCCATCGGAGCAAAGACACAGTTCCATACGTAGTCATCATATACTTGGCGCATTTCTCCTGATTCCGCTGCGATGAGTACACAATGCTTGGCGGGAATATCTTTTGTCCCGTAGTGTTCCTGGAAAAAGGGGTTCCCTGCTTTTGTCTCATCTACCTCTACCTTTGGTGCACCCCCGGGGGGAAGATACATAATCATCGAAACTCATATCATCCGCTATTGTGTGATCATTACTAAAACGGTCACGTGGGAAGAATGAGTCCTTTTTTTCAAAGTCCTTTTATTTCACGGGGTTTTGGACTCAATTTTGAAGAGGGTGGCTCTCCGAACAAAAGTAAGACTCCCAAGTTTTTTTGTTGTCATTATTATTATTTTCTTTGATAAAAAACTACGTTCATCCCTTTCCTTGAGCGTTTCACTCCGCTAAACACTCCACAATCCCTGAAGAAAAAAAAAATGCAAAGAATATGTTCAAGAATTTGTTTGAAAATGCTTCTTTTTTTGTTGTTGTTATCTTACAAGGTTTGCACATAGAAATATATACGAAATCCCTTCTTCTTGAAGCGTTATTCTATCGGAGTTCGAGCTACAACTTTATTTGCTTAAGGCTACGTTTTCTACGACGGTGCGCAAAAAATTGTAGACATTACGATGGGCATTGTAAACCGGTCTGCATAGATAAGCAGGCATTTAAATTTTTATGATCTCTTTAGACCCATAAAGCTCGAGCTCTATGGGCAGGTCTTTAAGATAACAAGCGAAAAAAATTCTTCAAGTTCCAATAAAAAATTGATCACTAAAACACCATTCTACATATTTAAATGTGTGATTAAATTAAATTTAAAAAAATCACTTGTGAATGAAAACATTGTTTTATTTACTAAATACAGAATTCGGTCTTTCAAAATCAAAACACTGAAATATGCAGTGAATATTATTAGTATACACAATGAAATAGTTTTCTTTCTTAAAATTACCTGCAAATCTATTAATAGTATGTAATCATAAAAATGTCATTTATTCAATAATGTATAAGCATTTGACAATTAAATAATCCTTAAGGAAGAGTCTACATGATCTTAAGTTGTTGTTTCACTGGCATATTTCCCTGTACCTAGCCAGTTTCTACTAATAATAGACTGTCTAAACTATAGAGGTTGATGACCTAGTTCAAAGTTGGGCTCTACCAGTTAGTTGAAATATCCGTGTGGGATTCTTCATAGTTTAGTAACAGGGATCAAGCCGAACCCCCTTAATATTTAAACAACCACACTCACATATATCATTTCACTTGCGAAAGAATGTATACTGTATAATAAAAAATAATTAAAAAAAATATGTAATTTCGTGATTGATGAACTTAGGTGCGTTGTTTAAGTTTTTGTTACGGTCCCAAGTACAGTTAAAAAGGGAGAGATGGATGCATGCTTGTTGTTTTGCTAGTATGTTACAGAAAGGGTACCTTAAAGTTTCTGACTTCACTTCACTTTTACAAGTAAATATCGCCTACTGTTTGTAAAAACTCCACTGAGAAGCTTGTAAGCGATGGTTGGTAAAAGCGGTTTCAGTTGCTTGGATATCCATTGTGTAGTCATAAATATATATATAAATATATGTTTATTAAGATGGCTGTTTTAAAATTCATCTTCTTTGAGATACGTGAATTTAACCTCTTGTATATTAAATAAAAAGTAGCTAATGTTATATCTTACCCAGAAACCTGTACAGTTGATGAAAATATTGTAATATTTAAAAATTATAAGTCTTTTTCCATACTGTCAATTTTCAATGACGAAATTTGCTGTTTTCTTTTTTGAGTCAACATCATGTATTAAAATATGGACGTTAAATGAAATATAGAACAACGAATTAATTTGAGACAAAAACAATAAAATTACTAAAACAAGAATTATTATAAAAACACTTCTTTTACATACTGGATGCAAAATTCTTATCCGAAAAACAAATCATATGTCCTCTCTGAAATAAGTCAGAAAATAAATCTCATTCCTTATAATATTATTTTCTAAATTAGGAAACCTTCTACAAAAGTTTTAAATAAATGGAAAATGAAAAATATATTTCTAAGAACATTCTTAGAAATTGTATTAAGTAACAGATTTTTTTTAATCCAGATAAAGCACGAATCGTTTTGCCAAAACGAAAATCGAATCTTTAAGTACTTCAAGCTAAACAAATGATAGGGGATTTAATAGAGTCACCAATTGATATATTAACAGGAAAAGTTCTGTAATTATACAACTTAATGAGACTTAAAAAAAGCCTCTTCTGTAGAGATTTAAGGACTTATAAAACAAACAAGTATCCAATCCGAATGTTTGTTGCCTCATTCACTAAGGTAAGCAAGCTTCGATTTCAATTCTTTCTCCAAGAAGTCGCTCAACAAGAAAGCGGGCAATTAAAAGAGACAAATCGGCCTTCGCCTCTAAAATGACTAATTACTGCCTCCCCAATTATTGATGAGGAGGACTGCAATTTGCGCCGGCAACCCATTGTTCCCAAGAATAAGAAATGGCTCGACGATCCCAAGAAGATTCATAATTGGTCCCTTGGGGTGGTTGGAATCGTATGGGGATGGTGTGGGGAAGACTATTAAGGGAAAGAAAAGGGGGAGGAAAAGGATTCACCTAGGTAATCGCCCACTGACCCCGATTCCAGTCTGTACCTTGGAGCTGGTAATGAGTCCAAAATGACTGTTTCTGGTGATTTATTCAAAGCCATGTAAAATAATGTTAAGATTGGTACACTAGAGCTTGCCATAAAAAACTATTTCTGAATCTCATTTTTATACTTTTTTTACTTCGTCCTACTTACCATGTTAATACAAGGCGATAAAAAATCTATTTGACTATTTTGGATCTTAGCAGTTTTGTTTAAAAAGAGATATTTCTTTTTGATTAGGTCGGTTTTACTCTAATGTCTAAAGTGATTTGTATCCATTACGTAAAGCATTATGATTTAATAACCGATTTGAAATTCTTATTAAAGAAAAATGATGCACGTTATTCCAAAAAATAGAAAATATTTTCATCATCAATAAAGATTAAGAAAAAATTATAGTAAATTACCTTGCTTTGAATTTTGTTTAAATTCACTTTATTTATACTGTTAAATTTTCAGAATACCTGATTACTTTGCTAATAAAATATTTTAAGATTGTTATTTTTTCATACATATCTTTATGTTCTTTTATCACATATTTGAAAAATTTTATATTTTCAAACAATTAATTAATCAAATTTCAGTAAAAATAGTTTTGCTTATTTTATACATTATATATTTGTACCATATATTTTCTTTTATATATTTCATGTAATATTTTTGTCTTAATTTTTTCAACAATGTTTTGGGTATTAAGTAATAATTCATTATGCTTTGACTTATTATTCCTAGTTTTGCTTGTTTTTCTTTTTTCTTTTTTTTCTTTCTTTCTTTCTTTCTCTCTCTCTCTCTCTTTTTCTTTCTGTATTTTACTTATATGAAATGGTTAAAGATTAACATTTGCATTATTTAATAAGAAAAATTAAAATTTATGATTTGAAATTTTGATAAAGAAATTTAAATGTTAACTTCAGTGAAATAAAATTAGTTGTAAAAATTCGTTAAGCAATATATTTCATAATTACAATTGTAGAGAGTGTATTTCAAAATCCAAATTTTGTAGATATATTTCATTTACTTCTGTTTAAAACATCAAGCATCGGATGGGTGCCATTCAGAACTTCTACCTATGACCATAGATTGTTTTTATAAGCTTTTTTTAAAATATAGCCTTATAACCATTACAGACGCCAAGAGATTATCTAGAACCCGAATATTCTCCTTAGTACCACATGCATTTTCCTCCCCTACTACCTGTAACTGTGACGGAAGAACTGATTTGCAAGGGTAATTCCACCGATCAGTTCAGAGGGACATCTTGTTGACATATACTGTTCAGGAGGGAATATTCCGTGATGAATGGACTTGGTGATGCCAAATGCTGGAGAGAAACTTTAGGGAATAATAGATGCACTCGCGTGTTTCAACATGATATCAGAGTGACATGGCCCACAGTGGCGTGAAGTCCTTACACCCCAATTTCGAATCAGATTCGAAAATAAATCAGTGGAGCGAGGAAGTAATTTTGAATCTCCGTTTTCGATGATGAATTATCCACTACTGGTATTCCCAATGTGTTATAAATCAATTTTTCCATTCGTTTTCATTTTGTAGAATTGATTAATAAAGTTTATTTTAAAACTCTAATTTATCAAACTATTGACAGCTTTGAGCAAAGTTAGATAGAAATGTCATCAAGAAAGAGTTAATTTTTTTCAAGAACTGTAAGGCTTTGAGTCTAAATATATTGAGCTGATATGATATTGCAAATTAAATTTATTATTCTATATTTCATTTATGAGAATAGAGCAGGGATATTTTTAAATTATTTATAGAATTGCTTAACACCAAACTGGCTTAGTATTTGAAGGTTATAGTAAGATATTCACTGCTTATTTTCTTCTTGGAAAATTTTAAATAGATTGTGGACCATAATCGGATATCGCTCTGGACAAAACTCAAAAGCATTATCTAGAGCTTCGTCCAATGTGCATTCAAAAACAAGAATACAACACTTGCCTTCTGTTGTTTCATGAGGGCTAGAATAAAAAATTTGAGACTGGTTCATTAAATGCTAACAATACTAGATTCCTACAATTTTTTTACTTTGAACCACTACTAATCAGATGTAATATAATATCTGCGTGGAAGTTCCAAAAGCTACTCTCTTACTGTCTTAGGATTTAAGAAACCCGGACAAATTAACTTCATTCCTTTTTCTTTAGCCAATCTAACATCGCCATACTGAAAATGTTTATGCACGCTAAATATACATTAGTTTCAATGCACCTTGACAAACGAAGTATATGAGGATGAGTGTACAAAAACCACATCATTACTTGAATATGCTTCAAAATTACACATTTGATGGAATCCAATGATGAGTTACCATAAATGAGGGAAAAGTTCGAACAACTTAATAGTTATAATATCTTCCACGTCATCATGCGTGTAAGAATCGTTATTGGCTTTTGTAAAACAAACTAAAATAATTCGTATACTTTTATGAAGGAAGTGCTCTTTGAAGTTTCTGCTTTTTATTTCTATTATCACTCTATGTTGTTCTCCAAAAAATATTTCATACAAGTAATAATGTGTTTAGGGATTAATTCTATTTTCAGTTTTTTCCCACCTAAAACATTAAATTTTTCCTGTAATTGCTATTTAACTAATAGCTTTAACACGATAAATTGAAAGAAAATATTGACCAATATTTGGTTTTAATTATGATGTTACACACGAAGTACATTTCTTAAAACATTAGCAAATAAAACCTTCATCAAATTAAATTTAAATTATGTTTTAAAATTTTACAATGTATTTACAAAATTGAATTAAATAACTAAATAACAACAAAATAAATCTTAATAAATAATTTACTTTCATCCGATAAAGGGCTTGTAAATTTGGATAATTATTTATCAAATTAATTATAATTTTTAAAAATCAAAATTATTGTATAATAATTTACTCAGAAAGTAATTAATTGATTTCGCAATAAACTGAAAATTAAAGAGAAAAGAATTAAAAGGTTTATTTTTCCAAATGTTACAGAATTACAAATAAATTACTAAAAAAAGCAAAATTTTTAATCATAAGAAAATTTAAGAATTTAGGATTTTGGAATGAAAATACTATGGGAGTTCATTATATAAATGGCAAGAAGTTGTAGAGTGACAAAAAGGGTGCTTAGATTTGTATGCCTAAGTTGAGAACAGCATCAAATTTTTGTAATAAGAAATTATTAAAGAATGCTTCTGTTTGTGAAATAAAATGTATATAAAGCTCAGATTGAAGTCAATTATTAAAAAAATTAGGACCTATATTAATTTACAATTTAAAAGTTTTCTCAACACAAAAAAAGTACCACATCAATATTATAAATCCTCGTTTATTCATTTATTTTGCGTATAACTAATATAAATTATGAAGATTGTAATAGCAATAAACAAACTTTTAAAATATATATGTCATTGTGAAAATTGATTATTTTTACTTATAAATAGACATGTATTTTCAATAAATCATTGAGCTACGCAAACTATATATACTTAAAAAATTAATTAGTTTAATATATATATATATATATATTGGTAAAAATAGCTTAATGTTTAGATGCATGTTAATGAAAGTCATACAAAATGGAAGTTACTTTTTTACATTGGTATGAATTAGCACATATTTTTAATTATACTAGAATTCATCATAAATTATATATTAAGCAAAATACATTAAGGAAATCAAAATGATATTAGAAAATACCATGTAATAATATAAAGTTTATTTTATTATTATTATCATTACTTCAATAAAATTACGAGTCTATTAATCGCAAAGGAGTTGCGCAATTTGGAATGACAAATTCTTGCAGAAGATTTATAAAGTAGAAATCTATGTAAATTGAGGAATATATATATATATATATATATATATATATAT
>JAPDSC010146178.1:353801-368530 GCA_026290005.1 Latrodectus geometricus | reverse complement strand
AATAAGCTCGCCACTTTTACATTATGATTTTATATACTTGCAATTGTTCAAATTGTCATCTCTTTGTTCAAAGTAAAATAGTTAAAAATTCGTTTATTTTATGTTCACTCCTTCTTATTTAACTTTTATTTTAATTATTTGAATCCAACACCAATGCAGCCATATGATTCCCAGTTTTATATGATGTGTAGATTCGATTCATAAAAGTCCACCTTGTTAGTTACAAATTAAATTTATCCTCGTTTCCAGAGCCAGAAATTAGCTCTCGCATGGTAACTTATTCTCACCACTGCGGAACACCTACCCACACACACGTGACTATGCATGAAGCTGGCTAAATTTCTAAATTTCGATACTTTGTTGGCGTTACTCATTTGATCCTTAAGCCCTAAGTGGCCCACGTAGGGAGTGCGTTGGGGGTGGTGTAGGGAAAAATATGTCAGCCATTTACATCCAATTAGATTGGAATCAATGTATACCTTCCTTTATCTCATTTACATAAGGGATAGCATGGATTTTTGTAGTAAAGCCTTTTCAAAAGTTTTTCCTACTCTGCGTAATCAATTTTCAAGAGAGTAGGGAATTTAGAGAAAAAGCTGATCTCGTTTTATTTCATTTTGGAGACTGAAGAAACCGAAATTCCCTATTTTTCCCCCCTTCTTTCTGCCATCCCATGAGTGATGAAAATCGATTTGACTGAATTTCTTTATTTTTTTCCCGCTTTCCTCGTACACCTTTATTTTTTTCTCTAAAATAAAAAAGGGAAATAAAATTCTAATGGAAACTATGTTATTCAGAAGTTTATTGATTTTGCTATACCTGACTTGATTCGCTGAACAGGTTGATTTTTTTTAGAGGTTTAGGAAAGTTTAGAAAAAGTTGCTTTTTTTCCTTTAAAATAAAAAAAAAAGATTTTGGAATGTAATGGAAACACAGCTTGTATGTCCAGAAAAAAATTCTCAGTCATCTATCTTTGGGCCGCAGATGCGTTTTCTCAAAAACTAGCTTTCAAATTCAAATGGTTTAAAAGCGCATTTCCTCTTGCAAAGTTGCAAATAATGCAGTGCTCATCTAAATTTCATCATTCATCACTGTTCTGTTTTGTTTTATTTGCACATTTCTTGTTGAATTGATTTAAATATATATATATTCAAATACTATTTGATTTAGTACAACAGTACTTTTTTTCCCAAAATAATTAATTTAAGGAATTGAAAACTTTTCATTAAATATCTACAAGTCTTCAAATTTTCCCACGAATAGTTTTAACAGTGCTAAATTTAATTTCACAAATTTTCAAATGAGCCTAATTAGGCTTGAATGAAGTTTTAGAAATTTGTGTAAAAATTTCTACATTGGAACCTCTAATACACTATCTATCTTGTAGGCAGGTACCCATTGCATACAGATTTGGTAATCATAGCGGCTTGGGAAGAGTTCCCTTTGACTGTTTTTTAAGTGTTTTCCTTTGACTTATCTTTCAGAGAAACAATTACCAGTATGATTTAGAATATAATTATAAATATTTAGACTTTTTTTGAATATTCCTATGTTGTGCTTTTTGATTTTAGGCTATTTGAATTTTTCAACATTTGGCAAAATTTATT
This sequence comes from Latrodectus geometricus, assembly GCA_026290005.1. Classification (NCBI taxonomy): domain Eukaryota; kingdom Metazoa; phylum Arthropoda; class Arachnida; order Araneae; family Theridiidae; genus Latrodectus; species Latrodectus geometricus. The sequence goes on along the minus strand of JAPDSC010146178.1, from coordinate 366,923 downwards.
GATCTTCAGATATATAACCACATCCGGGTGTTTTTTGCTGTAGAAGTTCCCAAATAAGCTTTTTATTATGAAAATGTATCATCTATGAAAATAAGAAAATTTAGTTGATGTTATATTTTCTATATTGTTGAATATCAAGGATTCAATATTTATTTTATAATATACGCTTATGACCTCCGGCATTTATAATATGATCTCCGGCATTTTACGAACTTAAAATAATTCATTGATAAATATATCAATGAATTATTTTAAGTTCCTAAAATTCATTTTGAAATATCAAAAATCAAATAAGAACTATCATTTATTTGGTTATTATTGAATGTGTGAAACACTTTGAAAAAAATTTGTGAAAAACTGTATTGATAAATTTATATGTATCTATATTCTAATTATTCTCCAAATGTAAGTAAATACATTACTTTGAAATTAGTCATACCAGACAACAATGCAGAAATCCTTTCAAAGTTCTCCTTCATTTCTGAGTAAATAAGAATCGATTACGTGCTTCTCTTAGCAGTAAGATTAAAATTCCATGTTGGTCAGATTAAAGAACAAACTGTGTATCTCTATGCCACTAGATTGAACTCTTTTCCCATTCTCTCCGCGTCTTGCCTTCTGCACAAGCTAATGGCGACTGTAGAGAACCAGTCGCCAAACCTAAACTCTTAAGTAATGACGGCGATTATGCTTGGCTTAAGTCGACGCGTGTTCCCATATAACTTCCACAGTGTCGTCGTGTGTCTCGGGAACATTAGAGATAAGCAGGACTCCACCACTTTTCTTGGCACTCTCGATTTAACAATCTAACACTAATTCTTCATAAAATCGTTCTTGTTTAGAAACTATTACACAGTTCGAAATTCCACACTCCAGTCACGTTTCCTGTTTTCTAGTTGCTTATAACAAGCCTACTTAGTAAGTAATCTGCTAAATAAGGCAAAGGATAATTTTTCAGTCTGTTTGTCATTTTCTGTGCTCACTTTGCTGCATTATTGATTCCCTTAAATTGTTGGTCTTATTTATTGCAAAGAAGAAGCCTTATTAAAAGAGTTGCATTTCCAAGGAATGAAGTGAATTTTGATGCAGCCAAACACTGCGGTGTCCACAGAACTGATTCTCATTAGTGATTCGTCACTAGATGCATGCCGTCGGCTGATATCGGCTGGACATAGTTGATACTTTTTTATATACTATACTATAGAAAAGTATCAACTATCAACTTTCGTAGTAGTGCAAAGTAATGGTGTGTTTCACTGAAATGGACTTTAGTATATGCATAATACTTCTTGAATTTCCAAATGATAGTGAAAACTGCAAATAAAAAATATATTTAAAATTTATGATAAATAAAAATCTTCATTAGCATTGTATTATAGCATTCAATTTTTGTGTGGATTCATATCATTTTGTAACATTACCAACGCATTCAATTTCTCAGACCTCTTCAGACGAAGTTTTTTTTTTTTTATTATTGAAAAAAATCCCTGGGAGAAAACATGGTTTATGTGTGTTCTAGCCAACAGCGACTGATTAGTATTGCCATATATATGAATTCCTATAAACCTAAATACAGAGAGGAACCTTAATTTTATATACATGTTGTAAAAATCCTATGTTTTATACCTGGTGTGGACTCATCAATTTTATTTAACTTTTATTAAACTTGTTGTATAAATGCATGAAAAATTTTCCGTACATACATATCGAAATAATGCCGGCCAATGTGGCTGAGTGGTTAACGATCCTAACTCCGGGGCTATTGGTCCCGGATTCGAATCTCGGTTTGGGCATGGACGTTTCCTTTCTCTCTCTATTTATCTATCTATCTATCTGTGTCCTTTTTTCTTCTGAGATGATGGGTGAATGTGACCCGTCCTATAAATGAGTTTGTGGTGGTGTGATGTGGGCTGTGCTTCTCGCCTCCGTGACTTTGTTCACAGGTGCCCACCGGGTAACATTAAATGGGTAACAGTTGCCGGCCTTGTTGTGGGCGACGGGTCAACACCCAGTGGCCCACCATCAGAAAAAATATAATATCGATATAATTTATTTCTATAACACTGTAACTTACCAAATGCTTTTTAAATAAAGCAGTTTGAAACAATTCAGTATTTTAGCCATTATATTTTAGGATTTTTTTCTTATTTTTTCCTCTTCAGAACCGAATAAAGTAACTAATCAAAAGTAATTAAAAGCTCTTGTCATATCTTTGGCCTTTTACTTTCCAAAACGTTATTTCAAAAATAGTGAATCGTATTCACATACTGCAAACTGATGAACATCTAAGCACTCACGCCAACCAATTCTACCAATTTAAGGAAAATTAATTTCTAGTTTTTCAAGAATAAATCTTCGAATCGTGTTTTAATCTCGTATTTTTTGGCGTCAAGACATGCATCTTATAGCAAGAGCACTGTGCTATTTCCCTCATAATCCCCTAACGCCTTACAATAAATTGATAATAAATATTCGTATCACAGGCCAAGGACTTACGGACTCGTTTTGTAATAAAAATGAAATAAAAAAAAATCCCAGTGAATTTCATTGATAGATTTTCGATTATACAAATTAAAAATACATAAATAATGTTAATACAAATTATGAATACAAGTTTCTAAAATGAAATGAATTATATAAAAAATTAATGTATCATGCAGTTAATCCCAATTTAAATTTTATTATTATTATTATTATTATTGTTGTACTCTTAAAAGTGTGACTTTTAATATTCTTAATGTAATGTATTTGTAAAACATGTCATCATTTATGAGTATCCCATTCAGTTTTTGATATAAAACTTGAAGAAATGTTTGGTTTTCTATAGTGAAAAAAACAATTTATTTTGATGCTAATAAAGGTAGGTTTAAGATAATCTGTAGCTTATGGCTATGACAGTAAAAGTCCCAATTATATAAAGAAATAAATAAAATAGAGGATCGTCTACAGCAAAGTATTCTTTCTAAAGTATTTGCTTTTTTTTTCTAAATTACCTCTATCACTTGCACATGGAATCTTCCAAGTATAAATCTAAAAAAAAGTAGTAATTTAATGTACATTATTATCTAAGTAACGTCCTTTTAAGCCAGAAAATTATTTGAATGTTTAATAAATCATCATTTCTCTCTGATTTCTAAAATTCGAATCTGCCAATTATTGCGAACTTTATTTTAATCAAAAACGTAGTTAAGTAAAAACAAAGTCCTTATTGATGATCGTAATTGTATTCGTTTTAACTTAAAGCAATCAATAATGACTATTAAAATGAGCTAATTTAAAAATAATGCTTCAGGCCAAACAAAATATTTTCTTTTGCATCGAAGATATCTTTTTTTCTTGTTTGCATTTGCAAATTGGCAACTTTTCAAGAAGATAACGATCGAATTATCAATGTGTTATTCTAATTTTTGTTTTTAAATAATTAAATTTATCTAAAGCTTCATAACAACAAAGCAAGAAATGATATTAATAGCTTACGTTAAAGTTTGCATGAGTTTCCTAACAAAGTCGATAATTAATTATTTTATTCAAATCTTGAGCGTTTTCGAGTAGAAAAAACATCTTTAAATTCAAATCTTGCTTTAATTGTGTGCTCATTATTTTTTAGAACTTTATTTAATAAAAATGAAATTTAATTAATGATTATGGAACAAATGTTGTTATTGCGTATGGGGCAACGTTAATACTTGGATAAAATACTTTGGAAAGATTTTGAAAAAGGTTTCTACTTCAGAATAAGCAATTAACGTGAGTGGAGTCGATTTTAATGCTTTTCAAGATTTGTCTTATTTTACAAAAGTTACCAAAAAAGTTCTTCAGAAAAGTTGAATAATAATAATACTCAAAATAACTCTGTTATAGGGAATTAGATTAAATGATTTAAACTAAAATTCTTACATTTTTCTGAAAATGAAATATATAAATTCCGTAAATCTCAATTCCTTAATCACTATATCTCTTATAGTCCATTATATCTAATTTTCTTTGTGATAATTGCTGTAACTCAAAATATCACGTTTTACAGATAAATAGTTTCTTGGCACCCTATCAATTTATAGACACACACACACACACACACACACATATATATATATATATATATATATTAAACATTTTAGAATCAAAGGAATTTTAAAATTGTTAAAATCATTACCAAAATTTCGATCAATCCCCTAAAGTTTTTGTTTATTGTTGAGTCTGCAAATAAATTTTATGAATTTTTAATAAAGTAGCAAAACACAATTCACATTTTTTAACTCTTTATTTTAATCTTAACTTAGGGTATATCATATTCCAAAAATGGAGAAAATATGTCTTAGTTTTAACATTAAATTTAAAACTTTTGCAGTTTAGTTTTGAAATATAAAATGATACCTATAGAACTCTATAACTAAGATTTTTTAAACTCATAAAATTATAAAACTTTTGATAATATTTATTTCAAAATTTTTAAATAAATTTTAAATTAAAAATTCATGAAATAAAAACATTCTTTTGATTTGGTTAATTCCTGATTTTTACAATAAAAAAAGACATTTGTAATATTGACTAGAAAATCAAAGTCTGGGCAATAAAGTAGATATTTGGAAGAATATGAAAAATCCTTAATTCTTGTGGTAAAATGATTACAATGGTTTCGATAAGAATACATTGCTTGAAAAACATTTCAAACTATGAAATGTCTAACAGTGCCCTATTAATGGCAAGTTAAGTTATTTACAGAAACTGATCAGTAAATGATTTTTGAAAATAAATGTTTTCGATTGCGAGAAATTACTTGCTTACAAACAGATATTAGTTTTTAATGAAGAAAATATATGAAATTTGACAACACCAACTGAATTCAAACATCTTTTTTAAACGTACTTTCAACTTCCAAAAAAGCAGTTTACGAATTCATAATAATTTGGGTGTGGCCTTAAAGGGTTGCAAAGTCACATGAGAAGTTTTACAAAGTTCTAGATTATAAATTATATGTAGGATTTACTATTTTGTATAGAAATAACCACAAATTTTCCGAAATAGTAATTCATTTCTGATTTTAAAAATTAGTTTCAGTTGTTGAATATTAAAAATATGAAGTAAGCATGTAATTTTTAATCAAAGAGAATATACAGGTCTAAAAATTTTCTAATTTATTTATATGATTTAAAATTTATTAATTTAAAAAAATTAATTAATTTGAAAAGAACAAATAAAAAACCAAAAGTGATAAGTTACAGTGATATATTTCCCATTTGGAATGTATGTAATTTTTAAAAACTTTAATAAAAATTATAAATGTGAAATAACAATAAATAAAGAAGCTGTTAGTTTTCGTTTTAATTTAATTAAAACAAAAATCATTTTTCTGTTCTTTTGAAATTTTTATAATTTATATTTCTGAAAAATACATTGTTTCTAATAGATAATATGTCTTATAAATTTAAAAAAAAAAATGCATAAAATGCGTAAAATAAATGCTTAAAATTATGAATAATTTTAAGAATATTGAAATTAATATTTGTCATAACTTTTTGTTTTTCGTGACTAAAATTTTCTAATTGTTATTTTATTTTCGAGGCATGGTGTGCAAGACAAATTTTGTCACCCAGAGTCCAAAAGCTTATGACATAAATATGTTTTTTTAATTGTTAATAATTTAAAAACTGTGTTTTCTTCCAGGTTTTTGAAGGAAATACCAATACTTACACAATTGTACAAAGAACTGTTGATCCACCGATTATAGCTTCGAAGATTCGATTTGTGCCATACAGTATTCATCTTAGAACCATTTGCATGAGAGTGGAACTTTATGGATGCTTATGGAACGGTATGTACCAAATTACCTTGTTTCTATTACCTTGTTTACTTTCAATCTGATTTTTCTTATCAATTTTTATTATAGCTTGCAAAGTATTTTGTCTATTTAATCTATCAATACATTTTAAAGTTCAATATTACGATTCTCATGTTAGAGATAGTGCTGTTAAAGTGACGCAACACAAGCCAGTAGCAGGGCAAATTAATTATCCAATACAACATAATTAAAAGTAATGAAACGAAGCCAGTTTAATTAAAATATGATTAAACCTTAAAGTTTCAGTAAATTAATGATCCTTTCAGTCGTGGATTTAGTTTAGTGAATGTACATGATTTTGTGATTTCTCTTGGGAGGAAAATGAACGCTCTTGTTGACATTGTCATGGCGCGAAATTTCTCTCTTCTTCCCGCCAAAATCATTTATCACTTAACTCTCCAGGCGCTTTGGTCGTATATCTTCTTTCCGATTAAAATCTGTTTCAGCTTTCAAAAAGGCATAAAGGAAGTAAAACGAATGGAAAATTTTTGAAAAATTAGATTTCAATATGTATCATAAATCTGATATAAATATAAATTAAATTTAGCAAATGTATTTTTTACATGTAAGGTTAATTTTCTATTAAGTGATAGAAATGAAAATAAATTTTTTTTTCTTATGAATAGGAATAGGTGAACTTTTGGAATTTCGCTTTTATTTATCTTAATCTGAATAAAGCACTATTAAATATAAATTTTTAAAAAATCGAAACTGTAAATATCATTCTATCTTTTGAAACTGCATTTTAAGATAGTCTTCGGAATTCTCACTCACATTTTTCTGTTAATTTTATAAGTGATGTGTCTAACCTTCAGAATGTTTTAAGAGAACATTCTTGAAATCAAACAGAAAAACTTTGAAACATAAAATTAAATCTGTGTCATTAGTTATAGAAACGGCTAATGAATCTTGATACTCTGGTCATCATTTAATCCGCTGTTAGGTTAGGTTATGTTAGTTTGTCTCTCAATGGGCGTTTTATGCACATGAGAGCTAATTAAATATGAATCTACAATTTAAACCTAACCATCAGGATTTTAACTCTTGCTTCAAACATGGATGTTTGTTTTGGTTCGTAATGTACTTTAACTTATAATTTTCTGCCAAAATAACCTTTATGTGTAAAAAGTGACTTCAAAGTAACAAACCAACCAAAGAATTTTTGTATCATTAGTTCTGCAACAACATTGTGTTTTTATTTCCTATAAATCAAAAATTATATAGCATGCCTTCATGGGGGATTTTTTCGATAGATTGCAAGTAATTTATTTATAAAAAAATTCAATTATATCATCTACATTAATTATTTGACGCTGTTTTAACACTTCGTAAGTGTGTTTAACGTAGTCAAGTATAATAAATTAATTAAATTATAAATACAAATTATATTATTTATAAATATTATATTTTTATTGTATTTATAAATAATATAATTTTTATAAAAATAAAATTATTTTTATAATTATAAAAATTTTTATAAATATAAATATATAAATTTTTATAAAAAGTATTATTTATATAAGTGAAATATAATTATAAATCTCTTTTTGATGCTGAATTTTTTTACTCAAGTTAAAGATTAGCTTATGTGGAACTTTGAGAGCATTTAAATTACTTAAGCCCATTGATTTAAAAGATCTTGAATGATCAAAAGTAGTATTTTTTCAGAAACTTCCATATCACTATTATTGTCATGATATCAGAAATATAAACCAAATTTTAGCTTGGTAATTTGGCTAAATAATTATCAAAACTTTATAAAAAAATAATGGCAATAGCGTGTTTATTGAGTGAAGATAATTCTAATCATCGAATAATAGTCCGAATATGTTTATAAAGCAGAATAATCTGAGCTTGAACAAATATGGTGATTTATTTTAGATTTGTGGTGAATACATAATACTCACACGATGTGGATAAGCTTTTCATTCTGTAAACATTTGTTCAGTCCTATTCGTATTCTGATACTAGAGAATAATGTAAATATAAACGCCTCTCATCAGTAAACGGCTTAATTATCTTTATATAGAAATCCATTTTGGCAACAATAGAACAATTCTTTTCTATATTACAACAGAATATTTTCTGAATAATGAATTTGAATGCTCGGAAGGAAAATTCTATAGATGAAAGCAATTGAAAATTCTTTTACAAATAAAATTCCAGTTATCTTTTATAAGAATGGCTATTTAGCTTCGTTAAATGGCAAATAATTTAATGGACCAAGTGATCTGTTTTACAAATAAATGAGTCATTTTTAACTCCTGAAATAGCAATAATTTATTATTAAATCTTAGTGTAGAATAGAGAGAGAGGGAAAAATATTGTTAATCGTATTCACTAACTTAATAATCAAGTTGAAAATATGATTAATAATTTAAAAAAGAAAAATATAAAAAATTAAGATTTAAGAATATTTTAAAAAATTTGAAAAATTAAGAATTTATAATTAGAATATAATTTCTATAAAATTAAAATAACTATTGAGTCTTAAAAATCTTATTATTTGGTAATGCTCAATCAAATCAATTTTATTATTTACCTATCTTTAATAAATTAATATTACTAATGTATTAATTTAAAAATTTAATAATAGTTTAATTTTAAAAAAGTAGTGTCTTATAATTAAAATTCTATACTAACTAAAAGGAATATTAAACATTTTATATTTCCTAATTAAGCTTAATACAAAATACAGCTTAAATAAAAAAAAATGACATTCTAACATAATTATTTTTCCTTTTTGAACTTTTTGCAATTTGTTTTTTTCAGACGACATTTCAAAATGGCACTCTTTTGAATAAAAGGAATAAAAATCCTTTTAAAGCAATTTCACAGTTATTTGAAGATAAACTTCGCCAGCATTGCCCCAACTTGTCAAAGTTTCCAGTCTTGTTTATAAGTTAGAAAAGAAAATTGAAAAGAAGATGACAGCTTGACATCCTTAATTTGTTTGTTTGTCCACCCCGATGCGGCAGACGAAAATATTTTGCATGGAGAATTTTTTTTGATAATTTGTTAAATTCTTTATTCAACTGTCAGGTATATATTTCTCACAACCATTCGCTCAAAAGTTCATTGCCCTCTCACGTGCTCTTCAACGATCGCTTTATCACTACTGAAAAAAAATTGAGTTTCATATTTTTCATTTTATATTGTATTCATTTTAAATGTTAATTAGTATTCTTTTAACAAATGATAAATAAATTATGCGTGAATTTAAAACTTCTGGAATATCAGAGGTAATTCCTGCAATATCCGCACAAAAATAAAATCAAAATTATCCTGTAAATGTTTACATTAAATTTACTCTGAATTCAAAGACGAATATTTTAAACACGATTAGCTTTAGTATATTAATATTTTTTAAAGCTTAATCACAAAATAAAGTTTAAACAGCAGCTGTTAAAATAAATCTATGAGGCAAAAATTAACAAGAAGCGTTCATTAGCCAAACGGATTTAAAGTATCCATAAGCACAAGCAATTTCCGAATTTCTGTTACAAAATGAAAAGTTTTTGATGAAGACGCCAGCTACTGCAAAATAAAATATTGCTCAGTTGAAAAAAAATAAATACTTTTTTTATTTAAACAAAATTCGTGCCTCTAGAAAGGAGATAACAGAAAAGTGTTAACCCAAGAAATTGATCCCAGGAGGCTATAAAAGAAATAAAACGATAAAACTTATTATAAACATGTGAGGGGTTTTGAAATGAGCTGTTGCTTATTTAGAAACCCCCTAAATGCCCACAATTATTTCTGATTTGGTCTCAACAAATTTTGATGTGAATAGCATGTTTTCATCCCTGTGAAAGAGTATAAGCAAACATATTCTTGTTTAAGAGTGCATATTTCGAAAAGAAATTTAAGATAAAAAATCACATTTTTTAAGTATTGAAGATAATTATAAAATTCAACTGATCATTTAACGGTTTTAATTGACCAAAAAAATTTAATAAGGAAATAATCGTTCTCGGTCCCGAAGCTTTTTTACTTAAGAAAGCAAAGACTTACGTGTTCAGAATGTTTTCATTTGATGAATATTATACAGGGTCTTATCTCACTCTGCTATCGGGATGTATCCTGAAGAAGAGTGCTAGGTCAGGTTACAATTTACTGGTTCTTTGAACATAATTCAAAATTACCAAGAAATTAGTTTAATCAACGACTTTGTCAGTAGATAATTAATCAGAAACATCAAAATATAACTTAACTTATTTATTTTAAGAATTTTACTTTAATAAATTTCAGATTATTATCTCACATTGCACTCAAATTCTAGAAAAAAATTTGCACACTTATCTAATATCATGAAGTGCCCACATGAGTACACAGATGTGCAAGAATTCAACGTGACATAAACTCTACAAATGTCTGAAGCTATCCTAGACTCAATTTACACAATGAATCCGGCAGTGAAATCTACAAATGCGTAATAATAAGAAATATTTTTTGAACAGCATGTTTCAATGCATGTATGCTTTATAGTTCTCATGTCTGGGATATAGGAAGACAATGAAAATCACTAAAATTAGAATGCTTAGAATCACTTGATGGAAACTTACATCATGTGGAGTGTCGTATTCTTTGCCTGGAACTAGAATTATCCATGTCTTTCTTAAAACACTATCGTATAAATGGGTGGATATATATGAGCAGACCAGATGCTCCTTTATCTATCACCTGTTTGATTCGTCTCCCTACTTATTGGAGTTCACACACAAAAACTCCACTATCCTAAACAGTCATTCAGAAATTTCTCTCCTGTCTTCATATGTCGATGCATTGGAAATATTGAACGTAAAATTCTACAAACCAGGGAAACTCAAAAAGAGACGTCAGTCATCGTAAATCTAATGGTGATGTTAACGGGCCCAGGCAAGGTTTAAAACTGTGCCGTGCATTCAACAACAGTACACGTTGTGATATTCGAGCCCAAAGCTCCTATTATTGATGGTCCATTCAACAATTCGTTAACTTACATTTATTGACTCCTCAGCATTCAAAAACGTAGCACTTTAAGGAAATGTTGCACATCTATTTCTTTTAAGAATTATTGCCGGACGTCAATGATCCCGTTCTTTCAGGATCATTTTCAAGATTTTTAGTTTTACGGGTCTCGATGCTTTACTGGATTATTAACCCATATCCATTGTTATATTTATAAAATGGTTAAAAGCGAAAATCCAAATTTAATCGATTTTCGATGGGGTTATGCAATATCTTTTATATGGTGATTGCTACGCGATGTTCAGAATCATTTAAATTTTGATAACCTGCTATTGTAGCCATAATGACTTAGCTTTGCCCCCATATATATATATATATTGCCTTATATACGCGTGGATTGCCACATTACATTGTTGATTGGCTATATATATTCATAAGTTGCTTATATACACTGTTGGCCATTGTGAATGTAAATATTAATTATTTTTGTGAGTGAATATATAATATGTTTTTTATTATAAGTGTTAAAACCACTCAGGAATAACTTAAAATACAATAAAATATCTTAAATTACACAATACAACTCCACAAAAACAAAACAGAAAGGAAAGGAGTAATTGTTTTATAATATTTTTTAAATTTTCAGTTAAACATATTTATACCCTTAAAATAGCTTACACTTTTCTAAAGCTTATATGTATATATGCACTTTTCTGAAGCTTATATATGATTAAGATATGTATTATATATGTATAAAAATATAATTTTGACTATGTATCTATACATAGTCAAAATTAATTTCTAATCAATCAATATTACACAAGAGGAAGGAAGTAATATCTTCATGACATTTTGTCTACTTACACTATTATTAACTCTTCTTGAATATAATAAATTTCTAAAGAATTCATGCACAGAAAATTTTTATGATCTATATAAAGATGATTTAAAAAAAATATATATGAATATGCGAACATATATATCTTTAAAATTAAATATATATAGTTTACTGCAAATAATTGCATTAAAATTTCCCAAATTGTCGCACTAAAACAAAATTGTGATATTATTGATTTAAGAAAAAGTTGTATTTATATTTAATGAGGTCCATAATTTTTAAGAATACTCGTAACTCTTGTGAAAAATTTCTAAACCATTTTGTTTACACAAAAATTATAGAATATATCATAATTTTTTTTTTTTTACACAAAATCGAATTTAAAATGATAGAGTTAAAAGAAATGAGAACAAAAATTGATTTTCATATTTGTTTATTTAATTCACCTTAATAGAAAAATTACTGCTTTTTTCTATCTCCAGAGCATTTGGCATCTCCATGTCTCAATATTCTATAGAATTATGATGAAATGCGTATAGAATGCGAAAGCGAGATAGATAGTTTGAATGAATAATCCTAAAATAATCTATAAATTTTCGAAAAGTACTGAGCTTGTAAATTAAACATTTTAAACCAGATTTTTTTTTAAGCTGAATGGGAAAAAATGTTATATAACTTTATTCGCTGTTCAATATCTTATGCAATAAACAGTATTTCTAATAAAGTATCAAAAGTTATTGTTCTATCTATAAATTTTTATATATCTCTGGCTATATTTTCATTCTCTATCTTAAATCAAACTCGTAACTTGTCGTCCAGTAATTGTAGTTCTTGTAAGCAGACTTCAAAATGAATAAGTTGGCTAAAATGTTGCAGATAAAAAATATAACGAGGTAATGTAAAAATCGCATAATTGGAAATTTATAATTTGACACTCTAATTAACTTTTAATTAAAATTTTATCTTTCTTTAATAAACATTTTATATATAATTACAGGAAAAATCTAGAGTAGACAGCTGGTTGGGCAATTAGCATTTTTTATATCAAAATTAAGAAAAGAATTTTACCATAATTTAATTTCGCATTTTGGGTAACATTTGGCGAGAAATATTAACATGTCGCCAATTTAAACACCTGTCCCTCTTATTGACTACTTAACACGTAATTGTGGTCTTCCACGATTTATTTAACTTGCGGCGTAGTAATTAAATGGGAAATGGCAACACGATATCTTCTTCCGGCGACAAATTATCCAAACCGCAGTGCAGAAATCTCGACAGCAATCGTTAACTCTGTCCATTATTTGGAAATTCAAGACTGGCGCAGTTTCCTGATTCCAAACACTTGGACTCGAATCATTACGAGTGCCCCGGACATGATTGGAATCGTTATAGCAGTTATGGTTATGATTACAGATTAAAGCAACCATAAAGAACATGTCGTGCATGTCAGATAAATATCTATGTTTCGACATTTACGTAACGGCGTGTGCTT
>JAPDSC010146178.1:297510-353791 GCA_026290005.1 Latrodectus geometricus | reverse complement strand
ATTAATATACATAATTTTATTTTCTTTCTCATATAATGTATCTTAATATATATGATTATAAAAGTCATCGTGGGAAAATGTATCAAAATTATTTATTTTTACAATATTTTGTAAAAATTGAATACTCTTAACTTCATAGGAACTCAAAATAAATTCAGCTACCAATTTTTCACAACTTCTGATTCTAATATAGTATTTGAGCTTAGAGATCAAGGTTAATTTTTAACTATATATATAAATTTAATTATATTAAATTATATAAGAAATAATGGTAACAAATTTAGATCTTTCGTTTTGTTTCTTAATTGGACATATTTTATATCAACGCATGAATGTATTTCAGTACTTTTTAATTCTGCTTAGCATAACTTAGTTTATTATGGCAAAAATTAAATCAAATATGTATGTATATTCTTATCTCTTTCTCCGTCATGTATACAAAAATCAAAATTTTGAAATATACAATAGAAATATACATAATTCTATTTTCCTCCACTCCTCAAAACCACTATGTAAAATTTAAAATAACAAATAATCAGCATATAATTTCAAATAAATATCAAAAAAGTTCTCTCGTATTAATTAAAAAAAAACATTTCATACTAATTCGAAACCATAAGTAAAACTGCATACTTAAATATCGAAAGTATCATTAACTGCAAATACTAAATAGTATTCCAAGTTAAGGCTATGATGACTTTTCTTCAGTTAATAACTACCCCTTATTTCAATTTTTAATGGCAAAAGTTTAACGCATACCCTTCGCCATTGTAGAAAAACCACACGTTTATGTTAATATAGTAAAAAGCCCCTAATTAAGCTGAAACTGATCCTCACCTAAAGAAGCTGATTACTTTACTTAATTTCCATTTACACGTTAGTTTTCTTTTCATTATCAAATGTGAATTTCAATTTCATTTTTACTTTATTGTACCTTTTAATGTTTATATTTTTATTATATATTTCAAATTTGGGGGTTTTAAACTAGAGAAACTATATGTTAAAGAGAAATCCAAAATGTAATTTCTTGACAGTTATGATATTACTTTCATACTTATTTGTAAAAGTTCAGGCAAATCATTTAAAGTATTGGACGGTAATAAAAAGCGACAATTGTTGAAATGAATAGAAATGAAACTATTTTCTATATTCAATTATTTGAGAAGAAAAAACTTTAAAGTTATCAAATGATCTAAAGCACTTTTCAAAATTTGGATAGTTTTTGCCTAAAGTCCAGCAAGCGGAAAACTGCCACAACATACTAATAATTCTAAATGGAAAAATATCATGTATCATTATACTATGAACCAAAATAACATTTCAATTAAGAAATCATTAAAAATTGCTGTAAATAAAACAAAATAGCTCAAAAATTTTAAACTAAAACAACAATTCTAAGTCATAAACGCCATTTAATTATTTAGTGCTAGATAATCACAATGGTAGAGCAAATATCTTAAACACATTTGAAAATGGATTCCTTGTCTGGGGGTGTATATCACCATTAATTTTAGAGTTTCTGAGACGTATAAGGAAAATGAAAAGATGAATCAAACAATAAAATAGATTAAGAACTGAAATTACATCCGGGTCACTAATTAAGTACATTTGTTGCAAGCCATTTCCTAATGAGGAAATGTAAAAATATACATTGAAAGAAAATTAATTAATAAAACCTGGAAAGGCATTTGTAAATCATTTAAAAAAAAAACCAAAGAAACGACTAACTCATCTCGAAAATTAAATCAATAGTTGACTTCAAAGCAATGAAAAAGAATTCTCAAGATTACTTCATTTCATCGAAAAAAATTAATACTTATTCTAGAATTATCTCCAGCACTACAAATCTTAAGGGAAAACACAATCGTAGGTGAAAAAATAGAAAGCAACTCTCTTTCTTTAATTACAATTACAATTCGTGTTATCAACACACTATAGACACTTCTCTCCTAATTATTGTAAAGGTGAATGTAGCTATAAATCACTAGTTTTTTCCTCCTGTGTAAGTGTCAAGGATAATTTTTTTCATGAACTACGTTTAAAAGAATTCCCCTGATTGCTTTTAACATTGTTTTTTTTTTATAAAATTATACAAAGGAAGAACTGTGATAAATGGGAATCGAAACAAATTATCCAAGATAGGAAACACCTCGATGGGATTCGACTAATCTATAACTTGCATTACGAATGAAATTGAGTGTTACAATTGCTTTGTAAAAGAATTACTTGCATTTGCAATGGTTTGATGGATCTTTTATGGATGATTAGACTTTTATTGTTCTTAATATAGTTAAAATATCTCATTTGTTTTTAAAAACAAGAAGTCTCCTTAAGATAATGAATATACGACGTCATTATGTTTAAAATACCTATCTTAATTTAGGTATGGGGACACCAGGTAACTTAATTACAGTTACTGTTTGATATGAATTTCTGTATTTTTGTAATATTGAAACTGTTATTACTGATATTTTCTTTTTCTGTTATAATGGTCATTACTGATTTACATTTCACTTAATCTTAAAACCAATTTAGGACAATTATTAATGTGGTAACTAGCATTGTTAATCCTATATATTCGCTTTTAAGACAGTTTATTTGCTAGATTTTAAATCATTATTTAATCTAGAGCATTTTATAAAAATCATATCATTTAACTATTCAGTTGTATTCGTTATCATTGATTTATACCTTTCATTTAAACCTATATTATTTCCAATCATATTCATGTTAAATAATTTAAGATAATAAATTTTAATGTTTATTTTGCGTTTACCATTTAATATTAACAGTAAGTAGATTGGGGGAAAATATCAGTATTTTTTACATGAAATTCAAAACTTTGTTTTACCTGTTTTTGATTCACTTTGTGCAGATGGTTTAAAATTGTTTTGTGGATGATCTTTAGCTTCTGAGAAAATGCTATGACTGCTACGTGTCGGTCAACTTTGGTCCTTCCGGTGATTTCAATAACGTTTTCGATTCCGGTTCTACCAGTGCGAGATGCATCTCTTATACCAAAAACACCTGAATGGAATCGACAAAACCAAATTAACACGCAATTAGCTGCTACAATTTTGGGACCTAAAAACCATTATTAAATTACAACTGTAATAACTAAATTATTATATTTTAGTGATTGTAGTTATGACTAACATGTATTGGTTATAAGGGATACTTCTTTCACTATGTGTGTTTACTTCCTATTCACTATTAATACAGAATATCTATTACGAACATGGTAATAGCAAATATAAAGATCCCTTTATAAACCAGTTAATTAATCATAATCACCATAGTATTAACAAATTATTCCATTATGTATATTATTTCTGCAATAATCCTCAGGAATCTGAAATTTGCACTGTGATAATCCTATAATAAAAATATTCTTAACTTGGAGGGAATATACAATGTAATGATATTCCCAAAGATAAGCATGTTGTATATTATTATCGACACTTTATGGTCACTTTTATTGATGCAATATATATAGAGAGATCAGTTTAACACGAATTTAATCATTAAGTTGTATTGTGATCGTAATGAATTTATTATTGAATTATGTAATGTATAAATTATAAATGTGTTTAGCATCAAGTCTGCCTCTGGGGATCAAATGAAGCAGCCATTCCCTCAGACGGAATGCAATGAATGGCATTTTAAAGTTTCAAGTTGTTCCTTATGTGCAGGTCCTTAATCGACATCAATTGAATCCCCTCTAACTGACCTTTAATGGGCTCTTTGTTTCCTTTAACAGACGGCCTGGTGTCGTATGCCATGCCTCAAGGGGAGAGGCGAGGAGTGGACATTAACTTGTCGGACAAGATCTATGATGGCATTAAGGACGACAGCTATCTCCACGGTGGTCTCGGCCAGCTGACCGATGGAATGAAGGGAGACAACAACTTCCGAGTGGACAATACAGGCTTCGGCAAAGGTGAGTGGACTGCCTAATGGACTATTTATTTTATTAGATGGGTCGCTTAATGACCACATTATGCAAAAAGAATGCAAGGTATTTTTCAGCAGAGTTATTGCAGGAATGACCGCTCGGACTCATTTGAAAATAATGTTGAGATCAGAAAACAAAGCTTTGGTGCACAAGTGCAATTAATTTAACTGTAAATACTTATTGAACTCATCCATAAATATATTGGTGTTCTAAAACTTAAGGGCAATGGTTTTCATACATAGATGTACGAAAAGTATATTCTAGTGATTTTAATGAATTGGTAACGATTCAAAAAAGATAAACAAATTCGAAATCGATTAAAAATGTATGGAAGACTTTTAATTTTTGATAAAAAAAAAAAAACCAACATTGTTTTTCCATTAACAGCGCATTCTTTTCTGTATGAATGCCTCAACAAAACAATTTTAATGTAATTTTAATTTTAATCACATTAAATTTTATCAGTAAAATTAAGCAATAGCTAAACGAGACTGATAATCACAGAAAGAAAAAAAAATCGTTCCGAATAGGAGTAAGATATTCAGAAACTCATAATATTAAAAATATTCATAATAGTAAAGCCCTGAAGAATATTATTTAAAGTGAACTGTATGGAACTGTAGAAAAAAATCCAAGCATTTATCCATCAGACTTGCACTTTGAATGCAAAGAATCAATTTTTATTTTCCATTGTTCAACACTGGGTGGAGTTGACCAAAATGTCTATAGGATTTTTGCTGAAAAGAAAGAAGTTTTGCTGATCATTTCATTTTTCTATTTCTAGAGAACAGAAGTGACTGGTTTAACTCAAAATTATGAAAATCTAGCATTGTTTAAGGAAACCTTTAAGAATGTAACTTTATTTTACTTTAACTTTATTTTACTTTTACTTTAACTTACATTAACTTTCTTTGACAGTCACGTCATTCAAACTCAGAGTTAAAAGGGAAGAGGAGTTTCCTCCTTTTATATAAGCGTAAAATCATCTGATTACAAATGGTTAAAATATTTTACAATATCCGATGATAGTTGCATTGTAAGTTCTTGAAATACACACTTTAAAAACAAAATAAACTCCATTTCTCAAGATTTCTGCAATTAATTGAACATGGTTCGACATAAATACTTAATCAGTAATTTATATATATAAGAATTTAGCAGTTCATTTCTATGAATAATCATTGAGCAGTGACATCCATGAATATCAGAGCAATTAAATCATCCTAAATTATCTCAAGGTTATCTACTTCTGAAAATTTTCAGAAGCAATTTAGGCGCCTGTTTCGATGTTGTAATTATACAAAGGTTCTTCTCTTAGTTTTAGTTGAGCAACGATGTGAGTTTCTTAAAAGTCCAAAAATAACTTCGATAAATAGCATGAATGATTTGGATCTCAATTTTTAATCATCATTATCATTAAATTTATTATTTTTAAGAATAATCGCATTGGATCTGTAGCATAAATGATTCGATTGTTCATCAGTAAATTGCCTTCAACAGTCAATAATTAGAAATTAAGAATGGATTTGACTTATTTTAAGAAAATGTTTAATTTATTAAATGTTCAATAAGAAAATTGTATTGAGAATTCAATTAAAGAAATTTTTAAAGTCCTTTTAATATGTTAAATTTAATGCAACTGTGAAATAAATGATATGATTATCAAACTTATGAAGAACCGAACTGCTATAAAATAAAGCAATACATGCAGCGCATTTCTTAAGAACTAATTAAGGAGAAAATTTAAATTTGATTAAGTTACTTAAAAATTAATTCGAAAATTTATGGTACATTTTATGATATAATTAAATGAAATATTTTTAGCTTGAGTAATTTTATATAGAATTCAATTATACTATTATTTCCCTAGAAGAATGACTAACTTTTATTTCTGAACTAATGTATTTGATAGTATATTTTAATGATAAAGAGGAAGAAATATTAAAATATATTTATAATTTAATAGCTATTCATTTTAAAAACTGAAATTTAGTTTAATAACTTTTAATGCTATTTCAGTTGCTAATTATTTAACTTTTGTTCTACAATTAACATTCACTGATTGATTAAAAACCAATAAACAAATTTAAACATTAAAAAACAGCATTTTTATTTGTTTCATGGTGCATAGTTAATTTCACATGTTATTTGATTTTCTTCAAATGAAAACAAAGAAATTTTAAGTGATATTTTTATTTTATCTAAATTTTAATGCTTTTATATGTCTCTTTATTTATTGAATGTATTACTATTATATGATTATACGTGCTTTTTAATTATCTAACAATAATTATATAAGTACGTCTCATAGTGTAATTACTCTCATACATATTTTTAATCGAAAGTCACTGATAAAATAACAAAATGAATATTTAGATTTTAAACAGTCGGATGAAGAAACCGATAGATGGCAGCACTAAGTTGTAAAGTGATAATTTGTTATTTGAAAACTTTTAAAAAGTAGTACCAAAAATTTTCAATGAAAATTTAAATTTCATTGCTTTTAAAAAATCATTTTTATAATTCTAAATTTTTAATGAGGAATTTTTATTGATCTAACTGTTTATATATAGTGCCTATATAAGGTACTTCTAATTTTCAGAAAATGTACGCTCTAAATTTTTGAGTCAGTTAATCTAGGTATCAAATTATTATATGTACATGATAATTAATTATAAAAATGAACTTAAAATATTAATCATAAGTATTAATTAATTTTGAATAATATTTAAGTCTCATGATGATGCTTTAAGATTCAAATTTATGAAAATTTTGTATTTTTATATTTTTGGAAAAAAAAAAAAATATTCATATTTATTTTGAGTAAAGAAAAAAATGACTAAAAAAATTTAATTATTTAATTCTAAAAGAAAAAACGTTTATTATTTGAAAAATTGACAAAATGAAGTAAAATATTGACTGAAATACCATTATTTAAGCGGATACAGCTCATTTAAATTTAAAAAAAAAATTGCTAACTGTATTACTTTTAACATATTGATCAGAATATACTTTCCCTCCAATCAAGTTTTACCGATGAAATTCATTCTTTGTTTATGAGAATAATCATAAAAACGTGAAACAAATCATGAAAACATAAAGAAAGAAAATATATATAATTAAATTTAAAAAATGAGTATAATTTGATTCAGTAGCATTAAATATAAAGCTCACAATCTCTTCATTCAAAAAAGCAAGCCTTGAATCTAAAATTTTAAATAACTGATATTTAGTTTTCATTAGAATAATAAGAGCCCTCCTATCAACTTTCTCATGTCTTTTATTAATCGAGTTTTTTACTTCTTAATTATTCGCTTAGTATGGAAAAGAAAAATAATCTCAAAAATCACTAATAAGAAGAAACAGCCCGAAAAATTGCATAAAACATATTGTACCATAAAACAGTGCCAATAAAACTTTGATTTTCTCACTAACCTTCTTTACACACTTTGAGCATATTGATTATTTTGTGTGTGAGTGTGTATTTAATTACAAGGGTTTCATTAATACTTTGTGTTTTGTTTTTCATATCTGGTGTTGGTTTTCTTCCATATGCTAATGTTTTCTTATATAATTTATCTCAGCTTTGAAATCTATTTTCCACTGTAAAACATTACCTTTCTAAATAAATTAGTGAACTCATTTTTCAGTCTCATTTTATTTTGCTTTTCAAAACCAGTTCATTATCTGATCTTAAAATTCATTATTTAATGTATGATTGCTTAATAGATTGAGTGATCCCAAAATATTTTTTTCTTCATCTTCTATTTCCATTCACATCATGATTATTCAATAACATATTCTTCATTTACAGGTTACGAGTGGGTAGGATGGAAGAACGACAGTGGTGGCATCAGCACCCTTTCCACAGATATCCTCACAGGGGGAGAATCTCGCCCTATAGAGATCATCTTCACATTTGATGTCGTGAGAAATTTTTCTGCCGTGTACTTCTTCTGTAACAATATGCATTCTCGTGATGTTCAAGTAAGAAACTTTACAACAAGCAATTTTATAAACATACATTCATCAATCTCTTTCATCTTATAACCAGAAACATTTTCGCATTAAAACTGCGTTCTCCCTTGCATTTTTCAAATCATTTGACACTTTGTCCATGATGAGAAATTGAAAAGAGTTCCGAAATCTTTTAATAAAGAATTGTTACATCAGTGTCAACCAAGCTTTTAAGCAGTTCATTACTATTTTGCTTATTAGCTTCATAATGCTTATTATGAATTTGAACTTACTTTAAGAACAAGGATGAATTCTTATTTAAGCTCTATGATAGGATAAAGCTACTGCCAATAAAAAAGATAACCTGTCAATCAAAGTTTCGGTGCATTCTATTGGTAGTCATTTAATATAAATCTACCCAAAGATTGGATTAACTAATAATAGCGATAAAGTCTCATAAATATATCGTTATCTCATTTCTTGTCAGATAAACCTAAATATACCATCAATATTATCTCCTTATTGCATTTCAAAGTTGTAGAATTAGGTATATACTTTCAATATGAATAAATTTTCAGTTAACTTTAATTTTAAAATCACATTCGTTAAAATATCATTTCAATTATTTAATATTAGTTGAAAAAATTACTAAAGTATATCATTTAGTTCAAGTTATTTCAGTATTTAATAATAAATAGAAATTAAAACTATGTGTGTGTCACTTATAATATTGGTTTTATATGCTTCAAATTTCTTATCGTTTATACAATGACTAAAACAATTATGCTTATGCAAAATTTCAGTTTTCTTTGGTGTATATTATAAAATCTCTATTTGTTATTTGACATAAATCGAAATTTTTCACAGTTACTTAATGTATATATCATTGTGTTATGTATCAATAGCTGAATTGCACACACATTCACAGAAAAACTAATAGTTAATTCAAATTTTTGAAATGTGATAAAATTATCATATAAGCTATGTATTGCGATGATAATTTTGATTTTTATGTATTTGATTTGGTATCAGATGATGATAAAAAAATAAGAATGTCCAAATTGTATTTCATAAAAAAAAATTTATATTTCCTATATGCTCCTCTGATTTCAATTTATCCGAAGAAGTCAGTTATGTTGATGAAGTGTCACGTATCACGTGAAGTTTAATTCCATCAGTCAGTCTACTTTTGAACCAATGTAAACAAATTCGTTCGTCTCTGATCACAATATTATTCTCTATTTATTCTCTCTGGAAAAATCGAGTGCTGAAAATAAAAAAAAAGAATTCAAAATTCTCAAGAGGAGAAAAAATCTGTAAAGCCTGTTGAGTCACTGAATCTCCACTGCAAATGCAACATGTGTTGTACGGGATTAATAATTGTTATGTTTAGGAGCGGGAAAGAAAGAGAACCAGGAAAATTTGAGCAAACATTAGACGTTTCATCCCTGAGGGATTACCTTTAATCTATATGCCCATTTTGCATGATATAACTTCAAAAGAAAAATGGGGAGGATCAGCTTAGGATTTAAGCTGAGCCTCTTGGGAAAAGGGAGCCCCATGTGATCAATACCAAACTATGGTAATGGTCTTCATCTGAATTGTGTTTTATTATTTTTGTTGGAAGAATATATGTGAATTTAAATCTGTAAATACAACAAATTCCTGAAATTTTATAAAAAAAGATACTGCAAACTAAGCCTTTGCAACTTCTATATGATTAAATAAACAGGAATGAATTAATGTGTTTTATAAGTCAGTTCATTCTTATTAGAAAATGTTTTTTTTTTTTTCGAAAAAATGGTGACTATTGTTTTGTAGAAACATATAAATATATAACAGCAATTTAAGCCTATTTAGGATTTATATATGTGTATGAAATTTCGATTACAAAATAAGAAATTAATAAATATGATTTGTAAGTTAGTTTATTTTTCTTAGTATTTTATTAATAATTCAGCTTTGATACCAATGTAGATCAATATCACACACATGTATAAACATTCAATACCAAACTGAGTCTAATTATGCATTATATATGTTCTTATACAGTTTCTATTATTAAATAAGAGATGAATAAATATGATTTATATATCAGTTAACTTTTCTTCATATTTTATACTTCATATTTAATTCATATTACATTATTAATTCTTTTATTTCGAAACAATGTAGAGTAATGTCTTATATTAGCATATATAAGTTTTTAATATTTATTTATTATATGGAATTGCTTTGAATTGTTGATGTTAAAGAGTAAAGAGAAAACATTTTTATATAAAAAAGAATCATATAATCTTGGAATATGTCAAGGTTAATTTTTTTGAAATATTACGTAGTTAAAAATAGAAATACTTTGGTTAACGGATTAATATTTTAAAACTGTATGTAATATTTTTAACATTATTTTGCTTTAAGAGAACACTTTTTATAAAATATGAAAGTTTAAAGAGTAAAAATTCGAGTATTATTAATAAACTTGTGCGCGTTAGTATCAATTTATTGGTTTAGAATTATTTTAAAAAGGCATGAAATATCGTTAAACATGAATAACTATTAATAATGCTAGCGTGCATATAAGTACATGTATACTATATACTTACGAATATACAATATTTTAATGACTGAAGGGAAATATTCTAAAATGGTGTGAAAATTTATATAACTGACTATATTTAGCTATGACATGTTCTATGAGATTATAAAAGTAATCTTCTTAGATATTCATGAATAATTTGTACAAAATTATCTAATATTTACATTAATTATTTTTATGTTGATTATAAAAATATATATCATAATGAAAAGAACAGAATATA
The DNA here is from genome assembly GCA_026290005.1 of Latrodectus geometricus. Classification (NCBI taxonomy): domain Eukaryota; kingdom Metazoa; phylum Arthropoda; class Arachnida; order Araneae; family Theridiidae; genus Latrodectus; species Latrodectus geometricus. The sequence continues at coordinate 343,060 of JAPDSC010146178.1, read as the reverse complement.
AAAATGTTTAGAATTATTCAAAAATATCCGCATATTTTCTTGAAAGAAACACAAAATACTTTCACACACACATGCTTTTAAAAAATTCTACTTATAATGTTGGACATTATTTTGATGTCTTTAACATTTTTCAGATAATTTATTGCTTAAAAATTATCTTCATGTATTCTATTTCTTAAAAAAACCAGAATTGTAAAAAAATGCGATTTCAAAATTTGAAAAAAATCAGGAATGGTTTTATTTTGTTACGTTCTCAAACACATACTCAGATATAAGGATTTTTGAAGAATGTTTAGAGATAATTCGATCTCTCCAAAAGTGCGTGTTCTGAGAATTTACGTAGCTAGAACCATAAAGGAAACCATGGATCATAAATAGATGCTTTATCCAGAATGATCATGCCATTGTGATTAAATCTAAAGAATCATCGCAAGCTTGATTCTTTAGATCATCAGAGTTTATCATGAGCTTATCTCAAAATGAGGATTCCAGAAAGCGATTCCCAGAACGTGTATCGAATTTCTTCGGCAATAGAAAAGGGAATTATGCAGGGTTTTTAATGGTTGAAATACAAAAACAAATGATAAAAGCTTATTAATCGATAAAGTTGTAAGCACAAATGATAGTTTTCAAAAATAAATAAAACACATTAATTATTTTCAGATTCATGCTATAAATATAAGTGAAAAATTGAATTGTGCCTACTTCAATGACATCATGTATATTAAATTATTTTATGAAATTGAATTGTTTTTAAGGAGATAAAAAGTAATGTAATTTTTCTTTATAGGTGTTTACATCGGCTAAAATTTGGTTCAGTGTAGGAGGTAAATACTTCCAAAATCAAGCAGTGCAGTTCTCTTATATGCCAGACATTTTCTTCGAGCGAGCAAGAAACGTCACTATTTTCTTACACCACGGTATTGGCAGAGTGGTGAAGGTAGAATTACATTTTGCTGCCCGTTGGATTCTCATTTCCGAAGTTAGTTTTGACTCAGGTAAATATGAATTCCTATTATATTCTGCAAATGCACTTTTCTGTTGTAAGAACTCCATGATATTCACACACACATTAATTGAAATCTGAATATGCAAATATAACGATAAAAAGTCAGCCACACATCTGGAAATTCAAGTTGTTAATTTTATATGAAGTGCTAAAAACTTCATTATCATCCCGCTTTCACAAATCAATAATTAATACAAATTTTAAAAAAATATCCTCCCTTTAAATTTTCCGAAGTTCAAATAGAGTACAATGTACCCATAATGAACTCAAATTCAGATTTGTAAAGTTATCCTTACTTAATATTTTTATGTCTTTGTGGATTCTTCCTAAGCACCGTGATAACTCGAAATTTTAGCACGCTTGCGCATTTTCGTCGTGATTACCAAAATGGTTACTTTTTTCCTTCTTATAACTTTTTAATTTTAATTTTTTTTATATTTTTTTAAATTTTGTATCTAATTCTATTTATTAGTTTTTGCTTTCAGCAATGCAAATTTATTTCTAGTAAACACGGAAATTTACAATTTGATAAATAATTCTTGTATTATGTTATTTTCAGTCTTGAGTGAGACATTAACAGAATATCCTTTTACAAGTAAAGCATAAACTGTTTTTAAATCATAAACTGTGCTATTATTAAATATGATAATATTGCAGACTTGTGACTACATTTTTTCGAAATCATGTTTCTAATACTTTAAAGTTTAATTTTTTAAAAGTAGATGGCAGCACCATATTATGACTGATGTTTCTTAATATTGGTAAATTTGTTTCGAATTCGAAATAATCAACGATGAAGATGTGTATATATTTTTAATATTAATATATACTCTATTATTATATAAAGAAAACATGTTATGAATACATGTTTTTTTATGAGTGTTAAATTTTAAAAATAAGCTAAAACTTAAAAAAGATACAAAAATTAAAAATTATGTAAGTAATTAAAATTTGAGAAGTCAAGTTACAAGAGAGAGAGTCACACACACACAATCTTTATTTGGATTTTTTTTTTTATCCAAAAAAGAAACACATTTTAATGAATACATATAATATTTAATGATTAATGATATCAATTAACTTTTTTTGTATTATTTAAGTGAATTTTTCACATGATTTATTTTTATCCACAATATATTTAAACTAATAATATAACAGTGTTTGATTTTAAATTCTTTAATTAGATATTAAATAATTTATAAAAGAATTTCCTAAATAATTATAAGCAAAATGTAGTAATAAAATGTTTGACTAATTTGAAAACACATTTTTATTTGTGGGTTTTAATTTTCAATCTTTTAAATTTACTAACAGTCAGTTAAATTAACTAAAATTAGATTTTCAACCAAGCTACGTATACTAAGCAATTGATTAATTTATGTCAATAAAAAATTTTAATTAAATATCGCGCCATTTTTAGCGAATATTTCCAATTGTTATAATTTAACCCCTTCAAACCTTTTTATTTCTATAATTTTATTCAAATTAAGCGAAATGAAAACCATCAACTTTTGAAAATATTAAATCCTTTACTTATATTAATTTTTTATACTAACAAAATTTCTCTAGAAATTAACTTAAGAAAAATCTTTACTTTTTGTTTATAATAAATGCTTTATTTTTCTCAGTACCCGCAGTTGGAAATTTCACTGAAGAAGAACCACCTGCCGCTCCTCCTATCGGTAAGTCTTATACAATGTATATCATTGAATTCAAATTTTAAGAAATTCATTTCTATCTTGTATAATTATAATGATGGTTCTATCATAATTTAGTAAGTACTGCATTAAATGAAGATGCCTTGGGAAACCAGTATGTGGGACTGGTTATTGGAGTCTTGGCAGCTGTCATCCTTCTTTTAGTGGTTGTCATTTTCATCATCATCGCGAGGAATAAGAGAAGGAAGAACACCTCACCTCACAACGTTCTAAGACCAGGAGAGAATAGAGTCACCATTAATATGAAGGTCAGTATATATTTACGCCCTGCAAAAATAATTTCTTTTTGCTAACAATTTCTTAACTTTTACGTCCCTTTCTCATTAAATAATAATATTCTAGCTTCAATTACTAATTGTACATTTGATTAACTTTGCTATCATTTTTTTTCTTAGTTTTTATAATTAGGTTAAAATATGTTCTTTGCTTAATAATAATTCTGGCTTGAATAAGCTTATTAAACAATTTATCCGCTTTTGCTGTTAGCTCATTTAGTTTTCCTAGTTGGCATTTTTGTTTTGATATGATTTGTCTATATCACTTTTGTGAATAATTATTTTATGTTTGAGATTTTACAAATATTGTATCTTTTCTGAAAACTATTTTTAAATTTCTTTCAAAAAGATCTCTTAGTGAGAAATTCACTTTATATAATATGAACTTTTTACAAATTGAAAACTATTTTATTTCAGGACCTTGGACTTACGTTCAGTTCGTGTCCTAGTCATCTGTCTAATGGATCAGTTTACGGTCAAGTAGCAGCCGATGACCCAGATAAACTGTTGTATCAAGAGCCCCAGGACATGAAAGTAAATTATACTGGAGCATACTGCAATGGTACGCAAACTTACCGTTTTTTTTTTCATATGTTACTCAAATCATCTGTGCTCATCTTTCTGAAAATCATACCACATAAATTTTTACAAATGCTTACATTTCACAGGTTCAGCAATCTCACGTGAGTACGCAATTCCAGATGTAAAGAAAGTGTTGCCAACATCAACTCCAAAAACCTCTTCATTTGCTCGCACAGCTACTGCCGAACGTCACTATGCTGCCACAGCCGTTACTGAATTGCCTAATATTCAGGGCGTGAGTGGCAACACTGTCTATGCTGCACCGAACGTGGATGAAGAAATGCTGCCACCGGTTAGAGAAGTGCCTCGTCATAAGCTACATTTTCTAGAAAAGCTAGGTGAAGGACAGTTTGGAGAGGTAAGCTTCTTACATCATACATATATTACAATTAATTATTACGTCACTGCCAAATCTAAAGAATATGCGTTACAGAATCATTGGATAAATATAAACGACGATTCTTTAATCTATGATGTAACTTCATTTTACTCAATTTGCATAATTTACCATCTTTAAATATAAAAGCTATCTTAATTTCCTTTGAAATGTAATCTTCTATTTGAGAGAAAACAATTGTGTTTATTGTACATAATTAACTAATACTACATATAAAGTCAATTTAGTCTCACCATTTTTTACTTGTATTTTCATTACTTTATAAGCACCATAATAAATGACAACCACGTCATACACAACACAATCTCAACTTATCTTTGATTTGAAGATTTTTCTCTTTCAAAGTATAGCTGTCTTTCTTTATATTCTTACATATATTTTTACTTAAAGTTATCAAAATTCGTTTCAACTTGATTATGATCAATTAACATTGAATATATAGATTGCTAAAAGTAATTATTTTGGCTAAATTAACTTTTAATAATCAAGTATTTAATTATATCACTTGATTAAAAACTAAATACAAATAGCAATGACTAAAATGGTTAAAAGCATTAGTACTTCTTAAATTCTATTGTATACTTGAAAACTTTATCATTATTTCCCTTTATTATTTTTAGTCGCATTTTAAAAGCTGACTGGGATCTGTTTGAAGCCAAGTATTTTATGGAATCATAAGCACTAGTGATCGACAAATAACGGTCTATAATGAACACTCAAAACTCTAGTTATTCCACATATGCACAACTGCTACCAGCATTTATAAATCTAGTCAAATTAATTTATTATTTATAATAATTTTGTATTTACATCTCACAAACGCTAAACATCAGCCACATTAATTAATGCTCAGTGTTAGTAAAATATACAATTTATCACACTAATATTGTAAACAGTTTGAAAATTCCTAAATATATTCAAATAATATATCTTTTGTTTTAGAAATCTCTTCAAATTACGATACCGTCAGGAGTTGATATCTTTCTTTCCCGACATGCCACTCTAATAATGAAATACAAATATAAGTAAATAATCATTTGCCCTATTAATGCAAAATATTTGTAAACTTAAATAAATTTTCTGATCTTTATTACGAGAGTTTAGCACATAGGCTATTTCTATTCCAAAGTTTAATAGTTTCTGTTAATAGCACTCATAGTAAGCTAGTAGAAAAAGTGTCTTTATTATGTCCTAAAGATAGCAGATTCAATAAATAACCCTATTGAAGACAGTCGAGTTTATAGTTAAATATCCAGTGTTATTTTGTTGTTATGGTAATGAAATTTGGAAAGAAAGGCTCCATGTGTATGGTTGACCACATCATTTAATAGTAGCTCAAGTTATGAAGTGATTGGCTGTGTTTAGCAGTTTCAGTTATTAGGAAAGGCAAACAGTGATTTATTTGTAATTCTAAGATTAGTTTTTTCAGTACCCATTATCGAGCAGAGATACTTTTCTGTCTAGGTTCTGTACCCGTTCCTTTTCGACAATTTCTGTTCTTTAAAGATTCCACTTGTCTCTCACAGACTCTTGTCTGTGTGATGAGAAGGAAACAATTGATATATACTTTTAAGTTGCGCTTTATACAATGTCCCAAGAAATGATCGCAATTAATCTTTGGGAATTGGAGATTTGTCATTCTTTTGGATTTTTGAGCTTTCCATTAATCTGAAAATAAAAAATCGATTTATCTGCAACTTCATAGAAAAAAAAACTTCTAATTTAACTTTGGGTCAATGCGTCATGATAGCGTTATCTTGAGTCTGTTTCTTATTAGGGAATTTTTCCCTACTATTTTTAAGTAGTCTTATATTGTAATGTAGTTCTATTTGTCGAGTATCAAATATGAGTCCAGTGATTTTGCCTCAAAACTACAAAAACAATCGATAACAAAGATCAATCCACTATTTTTGTATCAACTAACATTTGTTTCCTTTCTTCAATGTGAGCTATAAGCATGGAGCTTCAAAACAGCCGACTATAACCTAACCTTTTGCACATGATGCCTAATTAAATAGATAACCGAAAACAAAGGTGAAAAAGTGGCTCAAAATAATCTGATTTCTTAAAAATCTATAATTATTTTTTTACATGAACTCTATACATTTTATGCCAGTATCATTATAAACCTGATTTTAAAAAAGTCTGCAGAATTTATCTATAATTTATTATTTAGCATTCAACAGCAATTTTTTTCAATATGAAAATCACTACTGCTAAAAACGAGTTCCAAATGAAACAGGTTTTCTTTTATCTATCGCTAAATTTATTATCTTTCAACTGAAGATAGTAACACTCCTTGGAATTATCTGAAGGGCAATTACTTTTGAACTTTGTCAGAAACATTATCAGCTACTGATACAGTTTATTGAAGATTAACTGAGGGGGGGGAACGAATATATCACGGGAATTTACAATGCATTCTGTTTGGATAAACATTATTTATGACTATAAAACCACTTAAGTGAATATATTGCACAAAATAAATGGTAATAGTTTATCGAATTATTGTTAATATTAAAATGTATGTGTTTCCTAAAATTTTTCCTATGTTAGTTTTGTTAGTATTTCTTTTCACAAATGATTCGTTTATAGAGATGATGAATTTGCTAGAGAAAAAGTAATGTTAGTCTCTTTTGTTAGTCATTGCAGTCTCTTTATAGTGAAATCATTTTGTTCTTGTTGAAAAATTCACTATAGAACGAATATCGCATTTCAAATGCTTATAAAAAATATCTCTCTCTCTCTCTCACACAAACACACACATATATATATATATATAAACCTATATTCGTAAACCAGTCAAAACCTTCCGTAATAGCATCTCTGGTTAGCTCACAGATGCAGGTGTTCCATATGCATGAACAAGAAGTAAATCCAACTGTTTACACCAAATTTTAGAACTGAGCTTACTTAAAAAGTATATTTCCTTCATTCATCTTTTTTATGACGATATTTTATCAAACAATTTTTTAAATTAATTCTATCAAACAAAAAGATTATTGGTATATGTCTGGTACAAAAGCAATCCTCTCTATTTTACTGTACAGGTACATCTTTGTCGTGCAGAAGGCATTCCAGAGCTGGTGGATGTCCCATGCCATGGGAACTCTTCAACTCTGGTCGCTGTCAAGAGTGTTCGTGCCGGTGCCAGTGCCAATACGCGCGCTGACTTCTTCAAAGAGGTGCGCATACTTTCGCAACTTCGCGACCCGAACATAGTGTACGTTCTTGGAGTGTGCACTCAGGGTGATGGACCCCTGTGCATGGTCGTTGAGTACATGGAAAATGGAGACCTTAACCAATATCTGCAACAGCACGTGCCGGAGACGACAGGAACACTGACTTTCAGGCCAAGTGGCACGCCGAGCAAAACATTAAGGTACTATTCTTATACTCATTTTAATTACATTTATAATCATTATTAGTAGAAAGCAAGTAATCAGCGTCGAAATTGGCCTATTAAGATTGATATCACCACTTAAACTTTTATCAAAAGAATTTTTGTATTATTTTACTTATTTATTTATTATTTATTACAAACATCTCCATCAATTAAATTTTGTTGAATAAGCAAAATTAATTACGGATATCAACATAACTAAAAGAAAGATCATTATACTCTAAATTTGTTCATGAGTCATAACTTGAAAATTGTTTGTTGCATTAGAACATGGTACCTTTTTGCTCCTTTCCCATTAACGGCAACTCAACAAATAGAAGAATATGTGATTTATATCGCCCTTAATTCTACTGTTAAATCATATTATTTTAAACAATAAAAATCAAGGTATGAATTTTTCATATAAGATCATGAACAGAATATATGTACCCATGATTGTGATATTGTTTGTTCTATATTATTTGATATGTGGATAATTTTCTGAAATATATTATATGAATTCTATGCATAATAAACTTAGAATAATAATCACGAAAACTCAAACATAATGATAATTTCATGGTAATTTAAGAAGTTTCACAAATATTGTTGCAAATAATGATTTAATAATTTATAATAGAGTAAAAAATAATTTGCTTTATGGAATATTAATTATTAAAAAAAGGAATTAAAACCTTTTACACATGACAACCAATTATAAATTTTGGCACTAAGATTTTGTGTTAATATAAAACTTATATGCAGATTCATTAGTAAAATAATTATTGAAACTTCGACAATAACGTACGGACTAAGATTGTTTTAAGGCATTTGAACATTCGTCATATCTTTTCCTCTGAGGAGGATTTTTCATAGATAATGGTACATTACATTCACGGGTTGAAAAACGAATATGAAAGTCTTAGTACTCACCCCAATAAATAAGTATACAGAAAGTAGAAATGAAACATCTATTCCATCTTGAAGCAATTTGTCTTAATCCAATACTTAAAAGATTTTCTCTCAAAGTAAACTGAATTGTTATCATTTAAAAAGCTGCACGTCTCAAAAAATTTGTTAAATCAGCATATTTCAAGACAATTGCTGAATACTTAAGAAAACTATTTTTCCTTACAGTTATGGCTGTTTGATATACATGGCCACTCAGATTGCTTCTGGGATGAAATATTTAGAATCACTGAATTTTGTCCACCGGGATTTGGCGACCAGGAATTGCTTAGTAGGTAGATCTCATGTGATCAAAATCGCTGATTTTGGGATGAGCCGAAGTCTCTACAGTACGGACTACTACAAAATTCAAGGACGAGCAGTGCTGCCTATCCGATGGATGGCATGGGAAAGTATTCTTTTGGTAAGCATACAAAATTATTTTTAGATGATTTCAAAATTTTTATTTTTAATATTCTATATCATATCAGCATTCTTAAACAATAAATGTTAATAAGTGTTATATTTTTTAAAAATATATATGAAGCATATTAAAACGGTGCCTAAATGTTTGCAAAGCAATTTTCCAAAATGTTAATGATATTAGCACATTTGTACACATAATTAAATAGATACAAGAGCTGATAAATGTACAATTTTATTTTTCGTATTTAAATAATTTCTATTTTTACATGTAAAAAAAGTGTTATTTGCTACATTATGCTGTATTTTTAAATTAATTCCTTTAATAATTAATCCCTCCACGTAATTTCTTATAATCGTATTTTTTAATTTAAGATTATCATAAATCAATCTTTATATATTAAATCAGGCGTACAGCTACTTCCAGTAACACAACTGTATATCAACTATTAATTATGTATTTGGATCATACGTCACTCAATGATTATTAAATTGGAGTTAATGTTAATCCAAAATATCATGCTGATCACCAAAAAAAATACAAATTATGTTAAGAGTTAGTCTTTACCACCCACTAGTGTCAATTTTAGCTATCATAGTGGGCGTTAATGTTTTGCCTTGAAAATAGTATTCAATCATCTTATGTCATTAAATGAAACAAAAGGTGAATGTAATATAGCACCTCGAAATCATATTAATTAGGCGGGAATGTATAACATGGCGGAAAATAGGCTTTGAGAAAATTTTATTACCAATAATGATGTAAAAATAAGTATGTGTGAAAAGTTGACAGTCATAAATTAGATATAGTCGAATTTCATAATACATCCCTTTATATCTACCTAAGATGATATTATTCCGTTAATATTGAACTAATGTATAATTACAAGCTTATACAGAGGACAATATTTTTATTCTTTCAGTTTTCTCTTTAAAATTTATTGATATTAGAACCTATGTTAATGAGTCATGTATATCATGATCAATTAAAAGTTCCTGTAAAAAAAAATTAGAAATGTTGGATACTTTATGAACGACACAAATGAAATTTTAAAAATTTCATTTTGGCAGAGACAAGATTTTCGCAAACATTCTCTTTTATAAAATCGATCGTTTTTACAAATATACAATATAAATAATTACTAAGCATGAATAAAGATATTTCACCATGCAATCAACATATAAATTTAGAATATGTTCATGCACCGCTTTTTCCTTAATATATTTCCTTTTAACTAAAAGGAAATTTTGATCAACAAATAGGAAACTATGTATATACTTCTTTCTCTAAATATTAATTTTTCTCTTCCTAGGGAAAATTCACTACAAAGAGTGACGTTTGGGCATTCGCTGTTACTATGTGGGAAGTATTAACCTTCGCCAGGCATCAACCTTATGCAGAAATGACTGATGAGCAAGTCATTGAGAACATCGGATATCTCTACCATGGAGACAGCCACCACAGATACTTACCTCAGCCTCCAAATTGTCCGCGAGAGATCTACGACCTCATGCGCGAGTGCTGGCAGAGAAATGAATCGGACAGGCCGAATTTCCGCGAAATACACCTCTTTCTCCAGCGCAAGAACCTTGGCTATGCACCCCAAATCTGACTGAACACTAACAAGAACTGAAAAACCTTAAACAAACAACATACACCTTGTGCAAAAATGTGTGCATCCATGGGAGAATGAGAATGTCTTGCTTTTTGGCAGAAAATGTTTCGCCTAGTTTTCCATGCACCCATCACACACTAAACTAGGTAAAGCAGCAAGCAACAGTTGCGCGCTTCATCTCAGAACACTAAAAAAAAAACAAAAAAACATGATCTGCACGCGCCAAAGTCCACGAAGTTGCTTTCATATAAATTCGTTTTGCATAGATGGTGATGATTCTTAACCGTAATCGCTCTCCACCAAGAGCGTCGATTTACAGTGTACAAATAAACTGGAATCTCAAAGATTCTTTGATGAATCATGGACCACAACACTTTATAGGAGCTTTGTGTAAATTGTGCTGGACATCTATGTATATATATATATATATCCATGTGAGCTGTAAACATTAGACAGAACGCTTGACATGTGGATGTTAGAAATGGCATTTGACAAAATATTAGCGCGGCACTGGCCTCCCATTTTGATCATCTCTCCACTTCATTTACCATTCAACCACGGGTATAACCGTTAGCAAATTTTACCAAAACTAACAAATCCACAATGACTGCTGGCACGAAATGGATCTTTGTTTTACCTCAACATGGATTTGTACATTTAATTTTGTTCCTACACATACCCCTTGAAAGAAAAAAAAAAGAATATTTTGACTCTTAAAAATAATTTATCCAACGTCACTACTTTTTGCATTAGAAAATTCTACGGCACGTGAAAGAACACGTGCATCACATGAAAAAATGAGAACTAATCACAAATCACGTGATGGAAACCCCAGTGCTTAGAGAACATGACCAGAATTTGAAATTTTTTTACTTGTTCTTGCCGAACATTACAAAATATATGTAAACTTATTTGAGCTTTTAGCTTCTGTGATCAAGAACTGTTGGCAACAACAAGCACCGTTCACAGCGGCAGAATGTGAATTGTCTGTTTATATGAATCTCCCAATTGAGTGAAAGAATATTGTGCAAATGTGTTGTAACCAGAATGTGTAATTGTAAAGAATATTTCAACAAATGTAGACATTGTTTGTGTTATAGAGTAGACACGTGTATGATCAATGTATGAAATGAAATATGAGATGGAAATTCACGATTCTTGAGTCTATTTTCTTATCTTAATCACCATATGATATGTTCTGAAAAAAATATTTTCAAACTTGGCCCCAAATTGAAGTTAAAATCGTTTAATTTTTTTAAAAATGTACGAATCTTATTAATATCACTTTTTTTTTTTTAATTTAACTGGAACAATTGAGGCAACTAAAGAAATAAAATTTTAGATAAATGTAGATATTAATTAAAAATATTTAGCAAATATTTCATAAATAAATTTATAGGTATTATTTAAATTTAAAAAAAAGCAAATTCCATTTCAACCTGGAGTTTTAATAAATATTTACAAAAAAATTAGTAACGTATTATTTGATAGTTTTAACCATATAATTTTAGAAATTTTTTTTATTTTCTTAAATTTTTGCTGCAATTCGAACATTTAAATCGTTTTTCTGGTAAACAAAGAAATTGATTTTAAATAAAATAACAAACATTTTAGATTATGAAAATTAAATAATGTGCAACATCCATAATAAAAATAAAATGGTAAAAGTACAAAAAATAACTTATAATTGCATTTATAGCTAATTCTAAATTCCATTTGTGTTCTTTCAAGTAGTTTGAATTTCGTAGAAATTTTGTCACAAAAATTTAAAACTCTAAAAGAACTTGAAATTTCGGAATATTTTTAAATTCCGATGGAATTCTAAGCTATTTTTAAATTCGGTTAAATTTAGAATTTAGCTTTCTTCTAATTTTAACCTAATAATTCACTAACATATTGTTAGCATATAATTAAATGTTATTATAAAATATGTACTTTTTAATTAAATAAAAATAAATAATATACATTTTATTAATTAAATAAAAACTTATCAATAAAGAAACTTGAAACTTAATTCTTCATAGAAGAATTTTATCTTCTAAAAATATAAAAAGGTGCATATGATTATCAATATATTTATCAAGCTTTTACATTTAATTAAAATTTAAAAAAATATATATTAAGTATGTATTTTTCTACCAGAAAAGTTAGAGCACGTTAGTCCATTGGAAAAATTCAGATTTGAAAAGTATGACTCAGTAGTTCAATGCTCACCATTCAAATATTTTTTCAATATAAAGTTAATTGATTATGCTGAAGAGAAATATAGAGGAGTAACTGCATCTCTAGCAAAAATAATATTCCGCAGAATATTTACAGAAAAATTATTACTAATAATAATAAATTATTGTAATTTATTTTATGTTATACCATATCTTTTTATGGGAAAAATAACTCTATTGATATAAAATAAGAAAAATTAAATTACATTACATCGTGCATTTCACACGAAATTATGATAACCTTTCCCATACCAAATATCAACTGAAAATTATTAAGCTCTTTCAATGAACAAACAGTTTGTAAAGAAAATATCTTCTGATGCAAAATTTATTCAAAATGGGTCTCACTAGGATTCTGTTATAGAGTAGTGTTGTGATTAAATCGATTTTGATTAATAGCAGTTTCAACCAATAATTAATTAGTAAAAGTGCAGTCAACTAACCATCTGATAAGAGCCAAAGTTTAATGAAACAACTCATTATAGTAAAGTATTTTTAATATTTATTATACACTAACATTTTATCAGTATAAGAAAACATAAATAACATCTTAAATGTCTTCATAATTTCATATAATTGAATGATATACTCCTGAGAAATATTTCAAGAAGCAACTATTTATGTAAAAAGTAAATGCAAAGGCACAATTTCAAAACAAAAAGGTACATTTTTTTTAGTGCATTTCAGATAAAAACAATCTGAAATGGCTATAAAAAATTATGTGAATATAAAAGCAAAGCAAAAAAGAATACTAAAAAGAAAAATATAAAAATAACAATATTTCAATTTACAAAGCGGATTGATTAAAGCTTCGTAGAGGTTACAAAATATAGCTCTCTGCAGTCAAAAGGTAAATCATCATCTGGCTGTTCTCTCAATTTAATTTTAATATCCCCAAATCCATTAGCTAGTAGAGCTTTCTCTATATCAGCCTTTTCAATTGGCAGGCAATGGAATTTATTGTTTCCAACTTTCCAAAAGGTACATTTTGTAGGACCTAGCATCACCAATTTACCATTTTTTCTTAATAGACGATGGATACGGTTAAGAATTTTAGAATAAGATTCTAAATCTACAGCAGCTGTTTCTAAGGTGAGTGCGGTTAGTATCACATCGAACGGCTGTTGAGAATATTCTTTAGGGATGACTTGATCATTTAACACGTCACAATGAACGACAGCTTTGACGGCTGAGCGGATCCTGTCTTCTATTTCTTTGCATGCTTTATCAACATCGCTAAAAATATAAATACAAAAGAATATTAGAATATTTAGTTCTAAAAACTAAAATGAATTTTTTTTTTTAAATATACGATTAAGAACAATAAAATATTATGTTCTTAAGCGTATATCAACAAAAAAAAATGAAAATAATATAATGAAATGTTACTGGCATAAAATAAAATAATCATAATTAATGAACAAGTATTTGGAACTCAACTGTGAAAAGAAAGTACTAAGGTAAATACAGCAGCATTTTCTTATATTCTAAAACAGAAGGAAATAAGTTCAGAAAAAAAATGTAGCATAGTATTTCCGAATTTGGATCAAAAAAGCCTTGTTGGTAAATTTTAAACCATAAGTTAAGCATATTTTTTCTAAAAAATGGAACGTTACGTAAATAACGTTTCTAGTACACCTATTATTAAATTCTAAATATTTATAATTTTACTATTCCAACCTTGTAGACTTTATATGTTATTTCCGGTGATTTATATAAATTCTAGCTTGATTCCATGTGTCAATGTCAATGGAATTATTGATAATTAAACATCAAAAATGAATACGGTGCATAAAATTCTACGGAACATCCTGCATTATTATCCATACAATATTAATCATATACAGGAATTTATTCCTGTTGATCAACCAGAAACTTTGGCTTTAGTATTTCTTGCTCTCACGGAAGTGAATACTAAATGACGATGAATATATTGGAAGTCTATTTTCATCGGAAAGGATACGTAAAACACCGAACCGACAAATATGGACAACAGAAAATCAACTTGTAATACTTTATTCTACAAAGGTCACTATTTAGTGCGGATTTACAACATCATTTACTATAGGGATAAATTTGACAAGAAGATAAGCGTTTTCGGTGTAGTCACCTGTACCGTTACTGGATATCCCTATAGTGCTTTTGCGACACTATATCATTTCAACTCTTCAACAGCGTGAATTATTTTTATGCAAGATGGCGCGTCACTGCCCATTGCAAATATAATGAAGCAGTTGCTGATGCAGCTTACCGGAAAGAAGGATTATTGCCTTCATCCCGTACATCTTAACTTTGTGAGACTTCTAGCTATAGAGTTATCTGAAAGAATTGTTAAATGCCTTAACAGCAAACTTAGCTGAATTAACACAACACGTTCTGAAAGTGACTCTTAAGATATTTCGATCAGAAATGGAACACACTGTTTCTCGATTTCAACTTAATGCAGAAAACGGGAGGGAGACAACAAAATGAACATGTTTTGGACCAAACTCCTGAAATTTTGAAACCGATTCGATATGCAATTTTATGCGGCTTTTGGTCTCAGGATAATTAAAAATAGATTTTTCCATTCGGTGTGACACGACCTTGCCATAGTAAATGGGCTAACAGTTTCGCATCTGTGTAGTCAGAGAATAGTATATCACACAATTGGTTTAACTTGCAATTTACACTTTAGCTACAATATTACAATTTATTTGTTATCTGTAATCGAAGTCCTAAATTATGAAGTTTTCAGCGTCATCTGTTGCTAATTTTATTTATCTATTTATTTTGTGCAAACGCTTTCCTTTTCTTCAATGATATTCAATTAAAATTTAATGTTCTGATCCGAGACTCTTTTTCATATCATTTTGAAACTTCAACTTTCATTAAAATACGAACTGTTAATATTTTAGAATAAGCCTTACAGAATGTATAGAATTTACATTCTATATTGAGTCTTAAAATTTCTTCGTAATACAATTTGATTACAAATAATATCCTCAAAAAATATTATGTTAATTATGAATACTATAACTAATTATTTCACAGTAATTTTAGAAAAAATTTCTTTCACTCACCTTTTTCCCAATATCACCCCTTCAATAGTAATCAATAATATTATAGATAAATTAATTTAATAAGGTTACAGTTACCTATCTCAAGCAGTTGCCAGATCATATTCGTTGTGTCTATTAATGGCGACTAAAGGATCTATTTATGATCATAAATTAAATGATACTTTTGGAGGCACAGTTTGACCAAATTTGGAAATTTTCTACTTAGTCTGGGCTTTTAAATTATGAAACCCTTTTTTCCAAAGCGAAATCAAGCTCTAACTAACCAATCGGGTTAAAACACACAACTTAATTTTATTTAAAAGGCAATAACAGTCACTCAATTTTAAGACATATCATAAAAGGAAACGATGAATTATCCAAGTGTAACTGACTAATATACATATATATAGGGGTATATGTAGCTCAAGTATTTATAATTTTCTATACCATGTTCCATTTTACTGATTTTTAGTCGTTATTCCGGCCAACAAATTAAACTAATTAGATTAGCCTTATTTTTAGGTCATAGATACAAGTTGGTGCTTCTTTGATAACGAATTTCTGATGTGAACGCAGAAAGCCAAATTACAATAACTATTCTCCATTATTAAGCAATGGCTAGGTTATTTTTATTCTATTCACTTGTCAGTGAATGGAAATGTATGGAATAAAAATGGGTTATAAATGTTAGAAACAATCGAAATCCAGATTTTCGATCGTTCTGAACAAAATATCTCTTATCATTTTCCCCAAAAAGTAAATTAGATAGATAATTAAAATATAACGCTAATATATCATTAATTGATAACTTCAATTTATGATAATTGATAATAATAGCATGAACAATTCCAAACAACTCGTTTTAATGAAACAAGTATAGAAATAGCATTATTTTTCTATTTTCTTTTCTTTCTTTTTTTTTTTTTTTTTTTAGGATATGCATTAAAAATGAGTGACTGTTACAGTAATCAATTGTCAAAAGTACAGAATAGAATGTCATAGTATAGCATCAAGTTGACGTAAATAGAAAATACTAAAAACACTCACTTGCGATTTTCAGCTCGGGCGACCCTCTCGAGAAAGGGTGACCAGTCGATGCAATCAGGGTCCTTCCGCAACCACTTCCGCAATTCTTCGCAGTTACTCTCTACGAATTCACTCAGAATGATGTTGGGGAAGTAAGCGGCGGAAGTTGCAATGTTGTGGACAGTAGGACCACTCCCCAAATCTAGAAGACGATCACCATCTATTTTCTCTGGAAAAAAATTTAAGTATTAAATCCTCCCTATCCATCATAAATTTTTGAGAATAGAATTATTTTTGAGATAGAATTATGAAGAATTATTTCTTGTAAAGATCATCTATTGGTCCCATTAACGATTCATTTCCATATAATAGTCAACGTTCATTAATCATAAATTTTTTCTGATGATGTGAAATGAGAATTATGAAGCTCAGGCTCGGCATTATAATTCAGAACATTTAAAAATTACAAAGTTATGTCCAAATACTTTCTTGATATTATTTTAAGGAATCCTTGATAATTGGGAAAATAATTTTAGTGTGAAGCAAATTAAAAAATATTATATTTCTTCCATAAATATAAGGGCATATTTCTTTTGCTTCTATGGCCCTTAAGAATTATTTTCATGTTCCGCATAATCCGTTCCGGCAATTCAGCAAACAGAATTTCATAGATATATATGTACATACACGCACATGTACATGCCTACATACATACATATTTATATATATGTACCTATACGGATACATATAGGTAAACATAAAAAAAAAATGCATACGGGCGCATATACAAATGTATCTATAATTCATTCGTGGAACGGAAGAAATCACACAACAAAAATATATTTTTAGATATTTTTTATTTAAGAATAATTGAAATTAAAATTATATTCATACACACAAAAGCTATAAGAAAACCAAAACAGCTATAAGTTGAAACTTTAGTTTTGCATACTTATTTAAAAATATTTCTTCAATTAAAGTATGGTAAAACAATCACACTACATTCACTAATGCCAGATCAATCGTATATGGTTGGTTTTCTTGTTGCTCAATGGACATTTTATGCTCACATGCATTACTTAGACCAAAACATACAATTTAAAGTGAATTTCGAACCACTACAAACATCTAAACTTACAGTAAAATTCGAATCCCTGAACTGTTTAAATTATGGCGAAGACGCTAACCATTTGGCTACCAGCAAAAATAGGTGCATCGAAAACAATCTATAGGATTGCGGCTATCCATTAAATTTTACGTGTAAAATTTCTCTACATGAAAATTAAATATACCCAATTTGATTTAACATACAATACAAATTTATTCAAGAAAAATAATTATATGACACAATATCTCACCTTCACATAATTATAATATTATTTAATATCAGGTAATTTTCTATTATCGGGGCTGTATACAAATTCTTTAAATTCGAAGGATTTGGCGAATAATTCAATTAAAGATAATGGCCAAAATATTTATGATTTTCATATCTATGGTAAAAATTCCCCTAAAATTAGCTTCGTAAGACACTTTCTTAAAATGAAAAATGGAGATTTAACCAAATATCTAGTCGTGATCTTGATCTCGAAAGTAAAAAATATTCCCTATATTATAATTCTCTTTGAAATTTTCTTCTTGTTTGAAAATCTTTACTTGAAAAATAGAATTTACACCGGTTAAATATTTATTAGCTTTATTTAATACTAAGAATTGACGAAATATTTACTGAGGTAAATAATTAACAGCAAAACAATTTGTAACGAAAATTTTGGATTAAAGCATTTAAATTTTTTTACTTAGAGCTAGAAAAATTCATATTGAAAAGATATCAGAATCTGAAATTTCGACTCTCAAATCTTTTTGATGATTCTTAGATCTAATTATTCTATTTAGATCTAAAAATCTTCAGAAAGAATCAAGATCTATTTTCAATCGTTTTTATGACCTGTACAAAAAAAAAAATTTGTTTTAGAAAATTTCTGCCGCAATCTAGTCTTGTTTTCTTTTCCTGGTCCAGTAATTTTTATGACAGCCTTTCAGCCCTTTTTTCTTATAAGCGTAAGGCATTCGATACAAACAAATGTATAACGTTCCAAACCAGATCATACACAAGATCTTCTGACGGCATAGGAAGATTTATAAGTAATAGGCAAGGCATAAATTTCAGTTATCACCAAAGAAAATGACATCAGCGTCAGTAGTCATTTAATTGCAAGAGATAATTGTGTGTGAACCTTTATCTCTGAACATTTGATTCCTGTAACGAAAAGATTAACATTGATTAGAGATCTATCTACTTTCCATCCTTATTAATCATACCAAACACATTAGAAAACTAGGCTAAAACAAAGTAAATATTTTCATTTCTTCACTTGACGTGAAATTAATTCGTATTCAATAATGTTTGAGATAAATATTTTATGGAAACACTTTCTAATTAGAAGAATCTAAAAATGAAATGTAACACTCTTCTAAATAAACAATTTACATACAGATAACATAAATGGCCACAATATATCCTCCATATTTGAATATTTGATTTGCAATTATGTTGTATATTTAAATGCATGCAATTACTAAAAACACAATTATAAAATTTTCATTGATTCTAATTCAATCTATTAGACGAAAGAAATAAAATTAAAAATTTTTAGGTAAAAAATTACTAAAAATATTTGTTTTTCCAAAATATGGAAAAAATATGAAATTAGTTTAAAAATCTGAGAACAATTTTCATTATTCAGCCATAGTTTGTTGCAAAAGTAGCGAATGAACTGTCTGTAGTTATCAAATTACCATATATCAAAATCCATAATAGAGAACCAGTTCGTAAAGTTTTATCTCTTAAAAAGCTCAAAATATAATTCAGACATCTTGAATTAAATCTTACTTCAAATATCTTGAATAATAATTTTTTTCTTCTGTTTCTGTTTGAGAATCTATTTTTTTCATTTAATTGTGGCGGGCCAAAAATAAGTATTAAAGATAATAAGCACACGCGATCGATTCTCATGCTGTTGATTCTTTTTAGAATACTACTAAAACAAATATAATCTCTTCTGACAATTTCAACACAAGTATAAGTTTTTAAAAAAATTTCAACGTGACTGTTTTTCCTTGAATGGAAATTTTTTACTGTAGTATGTTTTAAAGACATATTTTAGATAAAAGAATAGTACAGAACTTTTACAATACTTTTTCTATAAATAGATTTAAGATTTTGATGTATTTATAGATCTAAATGAATATACTCAATGATATTTTGAAGCAATATAGAAATTATACTGTTTAAACACAATTTCATTAAAAACTAATGTTAAAATGATTTATTTATTATATGTAACTTTATTTTTCAAAATAATTACATTTTTTACAAGAATCAGAATAAACTTATGCTTAATTTGTTTTGGAGAATAATCAAACTTATATTTTAGATACCAATATAAATATAATGTTCAGTTTCTCAAACTTTATTAAGCACAAAAACTTATTTTTTAACATCTTTTTTAAAAAAAATTCCCGCAGTAGTTAGAAAAAATTAAAAACTTTTATAAAATTATTTAAAAAATACAAAATTACAGAATTTTTTGCAGTAAAATCAAATAATAATATTTAATTTTGCTTAAACAAAAATATTCCCAAAGCACTTCTTAAATTAATTCTTTGTAGTAATGCAAAAATAATTGTTTCAGCACAGTTATAAAATATCAAATGCTTGTAATTAATTGTTAAAATATTAATATGATTAATATATAATCATTATTTTTAAACTCATCAAAATTGTTAAACGTTGCTTAATATCAGCTTTATTTTACTCGTTTCTATACCTTCGATATTTTAAAATATAATATGTATTAAAATATATTTATTGTGTTCTTATCTATTGCAAAGCAACTATCATTGATAAAGATTGCATATACTTGATCATTTGAAAGCTGTAATTAGTGTTTTTATTATTAAAGATCCTATTCTGCAAGGGAGTGGGAGAAAGTTGGAATTCAAACTCATTACCGTTATGCAATGAAATATTTCTTTAATCAAAATTCTAAATTAAAATTTATTTAGCAATATGTTCGCTACCAATGAAAAGTCTTGTCAAAAGCCAACATTTCTTACGTAAAACAAGAATCTTCACAGCAAATTTGAGCTACGATAATTAATTTATCGGCATTATTTACAATTATTTCCTTGCCGCAATTTGATACAGTATAAAAAAAGCATTGCAGTTCAATGCAATATCAATTCAAAAATAAGCATTCAATAAAGAAAATAAAAAAAGAGTACCATTATATATAAAAAGTTAAAAAGATTATATAAATGATATTTACCGGTGGAGAAAAATTCATACAGGCACTTAAACCAGAAATCATAATTATTCTGCGACTTTTCACTTTTAAGTCCTTCTAATTTGAATTCCTTAAATTCTTTTGGATCCAGATTCTTTTGATAGTCTTCTTTTATCTTTTTCTCCAGAGAAGCCATGGCTTTACGTACGTGTAAGCAATGCAATAACAATTATGCAGTAACGAGAAAATTTCGTTTCTTCAGCTTTTTTTTATATCTTATCAACGAGACTCGACTTCCAGAATTATCTGATTATGTAATGCGCCTTACCTAGATAGGAGAAAGTTCCAGAATTACTGAAATTAATTAGATAGTTTTATGAAAATCATTTTACTACACGAAGATAAAGATTTATAAGACATGAATTATATTTTAGTTAAAAGAATGTAAATACATTAATTATAATAGCAAATTAAACGTTCTTGAATTTATGCCGAAAATATATATAATAAGAGTAACTGGTCGTCCAGAAACAGTACCACATAATTCTAAAACAGTTCAAGCGGCGCTGTCGATTCTTATTGATGAATTCAAACTAGATATCGCGGCTTATTTTTAAATGAACAAAAACTTCAGAAAATAAAAAATGTATGAAAACTTCTACTTTGTACATTTTATAAGTCATGTTAAAAAACATTAGTTCACGAAGTATTTATTTGACTAAAATGGGAAAAGAACTAAGGACGGTGAAAATGTGCTTTAGGTCCCCTACTTGGCGCGTATTCAAAATCGCCGATGCCATGGCGAAAACTCTATCGCTATTTCAAATTGAAACTTAATTAGCGACCAATGAAAAAGCTAAAGCAAAAGTGTAATTAATGAGTATGCGCGAAAAAGCGCTTCAAAATCGCGAGTTGGCAAACTAGGAGATCTAAAGCGCAATTTAACCCTAAGGACTATTATAGGTGATGTCATCTTTATATTAAGAAGGATCATTTATCTTAACACAACGATCAACATGACATTGAATACTATTACATTATCGCAAAGCTTCTAGTTGCTTGAATCATGGCAATGATCTCTATAAAAACGACCTAAGAAATCAAGATGGTACTATTACCCATATGTTAATAATGATGAGACCGAATATTTCACCCCAAACACGAACTTTAATAAGTGAAGAAAATTCGTCGCAGTCCAATATGATTAATCTGAGGACACCCAAAAATCAATGCGAAGAAAAATCAAAGATATCAACAGCAAAATTTAGGCGTGTAACACGGTAAAGTTATACAAAGATCAAATGATTGAAATTGCACCCTTTTGTGAAGTGTAGATGACAAAATCAGGAGCAAGTGTAGATGTCATGATTGACTGTAATAGCTGCCACTAGTGTGGTAAGAATGAGGAAAAAAACCTGGTTTATAACCGAAAATAAACCAAATTTTTTATCGTAGAAGTTTTGAAAATTCCCGGGAATTTTCTAAGTTCCCAAATTTTTAAAATCCTGGAAAAATCTGAAATTTCTTTAAAAAATGTAAAAGTTTTAAACTATTAAAACCACGTAATATATGAAAAAATTCAGTATCAAAAAAAGTTGAAATTCATTAAATGATTTCTACTTTTATGTACGGCAACAGAAATTTCATAGAATATTTGGAAAAAGATTCCGGTTATTTGTAGAGATTGGAGACGTTTCAACTTGTGTTCAAACCATTGCAATTTTGTAACTTGTTGTAGAAAGATTTTTAAGCAAAGTATCACTTTTCTTAAAAATTATTTACAGATGCCATGTTTTACTTCATTTTATTTCATACATATGCAGAAAATTAATCTATAAAACGAAATATGAAAATCTGAGTTTATTCCCGGTTTTTTCCCACAATTCCCGAGTAAATTCCCCAGTTTCAAAATTCTTGGAAATTTTACATCTCTAGTTGCCATAAGCTTCGGCATAGAATCAAATAGATTTTAGACGCATCTTAGAAGTATAGCAGTTCATGAAGCTTCTACATATTAGCAAGGTTGATAGGGTGTAGCAGCAGGTAATGTATCATAGCCCAGTTGATGCTCAAGGATGAACCACACATTTTCGATTGGCGATAGAAGGAGAACAAGCAGGTCAAGGAAGTTAATATGTAAAAAAAATGAATTCTTAAACATTGTGTTCCTTGTGTGGTTGCGCATTATCCTGTTAAAATATGGCTGATATGGCAAGTACTGAAAACATAAAAGGAACATGGCCTTCAACACCTCAGAACAGTAGCAATAACTGTTCAGTGTACCTAAAGGGGTGCAGAAGTGAAATCCAATACTACCCCAAACTAAAGTACCGGGTGTAGTATCAGTGTAGCGATGCATAATGATTCAGGAATCTAGTAGTACAATGTCTCCAGATACGAATTCGATCATTTTGTCTTACAGGAAGATAGAAAAGCTCCGTGGACTGGAGAGGTATGCACGTTAATATGTGACGAACTAAGTCCTTTCGTTGGTGTGGTGTAGATATAGATAGAAGGTTCCAGTTCAGGTGTAACCTTGTCAAAACTGAGCGCGGTTCAAAATTATGTCACGCATGATGATAAGCGAGTATTTCAAACCCTTTTAATTTAAAGTATAGTTCGGAGCTGACCTACACTGCTATGTATGTTACAGGCAGAAACAAAAGACATCAGTAACTATGATGTCGTTTAATCGTTTAATCGCCCATGTCTACCGTTTATTGCACCATTAGCAGCGCAAATGACTGTGGTTTTGAGTCTGGAATATACGAAACAACGGACGCCTTGAATGTATCCAACAAACGAGGTCGAATGGTATGAGCAGATACTGAATGATACGTAACAGACTAAATCTGTTATAGTTCGTGATAAGGCTTAATTCATCATTACCATCTGCGCAATATGTATCTGTCATTGTGCACATAAGCAACAAAAAGTTTACATAAGCAACAAAAAGGGGTAGCTCTACCAATCTACTATTCTTCACTGTATTCATCGATTACAGATCCGCATTATACTTGTTGGGTTTCATCCAACATAGATTGCTGATTTATTTGAAGGATAATTCGCAATCGCTATATGCTACCATTATTTTTTAGTCGAACTCAGAAACTTATTTGAAAGCCACTCTATGTCTTCAGTGGGGCATTATTTAACAGCTTAAAGAAAGAAAGAAAAACTTTTTCCGTATTTTAATCGGCATTCTTTTTCTTCTCCCCTTATATACTGCTTGCAGATGGAATTACAATCCCCCGTGATGCACATATGAACTGCAATGCTAATGGCTTGCACATCTCATAGTTACAAATTCATGATTTGCATGCTTCTTTCAGGTGCTGCATTTTGGATGGCTAGCAGTGCAGCATAAGATATATACTGTAATGATACCATGAAAAACTAAACAACACAGAGTTACTTTAAAGAATAAATTAATTAGCTATACACGTAAGATCTATCCGGAAATTATACATAATTACCATAAAACTACCGGGAATGTTTTTCATAGATTTGTCAAACCTATCGAGAAAGATATACCTACATATAACCTAGAAAATGTACCATTCTTCTTCTGTTTTTCAACAGTACTTATTTTTACAAAAAAGTTTGACAATCCTAATTTTGTAGAATCGAATCTAACAATTGACGTTGAAAAGATGATCTTATCCACTCGGCCATATTGTTTGTGGCATTTTTCATTGAATGTATTTTAGGTAATTGTAAAATGTTATCGTCAATGTTTTTCGGAGGAATCCAAATTTCTATATGTGATATGATAGGTAGTTTACCATGCATACAGGTTCAAATTCCAGAAAAATAAGATAATTTAAAGTTGATAATAAACTTCATTCAGGCATATCTAAACTATTTCTTCTCTTCATAGAAATTCTCTGCATAGATTGTAAGAAAAACTTGTTGTGGTTTTTAACATAAGTTAATATACTAATAATAAATTTACGTACGAAGAAATATGCAACATTTTAAAAATTTGGGGTATTGTCTATTTAAAGATAATAAGTCTGTAAAGAATAATATGGAAAGAATTAGCACACACACTTACACAAAAAAAAAATGAAACGATGAAATTAAAAAAAAAAGTAGAACATATATACAAAAACAATATAGTACAGTTGAATCTAGTGTGCCAAAAAGTTGAACATCTGTTTTCAATCAGTACAAATTTTACTGAAAACAATTTTAAATGAACTTACAGAATGTAGCATAATTTTGATGAAGTATATCAAATATAAGATATAATAGAAAGATAAAACTTAGGAAAAAATGAAAATAAGCAAAAAATAATATAAAGCAAAACACAGTTTAATTCTATAGCTTGAAGTTCATATTTCCTTTCGTCCTAAGAAATATATTCTAGTACATATTTCGATTAGTTGAGTACATATTTCAATAGCGTAAGAATCATAATTTGAGAATAAACCATTTCTTTTAATAATATATAAATTATTTCTTATGATTTCGTAATAACATAAAATACATTTTGATACATATTCTATTATACATTTTTTAATTTTTTTTTAAATTTAATAATTTAAAATTTTTGATCATAAAATTTTTTATATACACTGCTTAAAGCAATTAAAGGATATTGAGGTTGTGGGTTGATCTTGCACCTGGAGAATTATTTGGTTGATTGATACATTAATGACAGATATAGTAGTCCACATGAGATAAAAATGACATCTGTTTGGCAGAAAAAAAAATATCCGTTTTATGAGAAAAACAAATAAAAAAAGGTATTTCCTTAAAAGAGAATCGTTTTTAGTAAGAGATATGGTTTCCGCGGACGGCCAGCAACGTTAAACAATTTTGAGACTATTAATGAGGGGCTGGGATATTCTGTCTCACTCCTCCAGAAGAGTTATTCCAGTTCTTAGAAGGTTTGAGGGGGAAATGGTGGGTATTCAGTAACTCGTCAGCTTATAATGTCTCAATCATGATTTATCGGTTTCATGTCCATCAAAACCCTGACTATATTCCATTCGTAAGATTCTTTCCTCTAAAAAGAAATCATTCACCCCAATGTGGTCTGCAATTGTTGTCCATTAACATGAAGTCATCTCAAATCTCTGCAGTGTAAGAAACTATAAAAGGTCTAAAGATCTCATTCCTATATTGAAGACCTGTCAGAGCTCCATTCCGAATGATATGGAGATAGATATACACATCATTAGAGATACCAGTATAGCTCATCACTCTCCCATCATTAAATTTCACACTTTCGTATATGAACCCAGGATTGTTTCTAGTGCCACGTTCACTCCAGATGAAAATACACCTTTCATCAAGATGAAGGGGAAAATAGGTTTCGTCAAAGAAAAAATATTGCACCATTATTTCCTCCAACTCACATGCTCTGTGGCCACTCCCTGCGGGCCTTGCTATTAACGTGACACACACCATTGGTCGACGAGAATACCTACAGCGTGAAGACGATTTCGGACACTTTGTGTCGAAACTGTGGAATCAATAGCCGAGCGAAAGTGTTGTTGAAGGTAAAGGTGTGAAGCGTTAAATAACAGTCTTCACTGGACGTTGCACGTCTATGACATTGCCCTGATCATTGACTTGCATTTCCACTCCCTTAAAAAACGATTCCAGATCCGGGAAATATCATACTTTGTGAAACTCTAATGGCTTCTGGTACCTCGGATTGTGTTAGGCCCAAGTCTAACCGACAAACAACTCTCCAAACTTTTGATGCGGTTAAATGACTTCGTTGAGACATTTAACTCATTGAAACAACTTATATGTCGATATATAATATATAGTATATATACAACTTATAAATCGTATGTAATATACAACTTATATTTCCATATATATTATCACTTATACGTTCATCATTCTTTTCTGCTTTATCTTACATTAAGTTGAAAATCAAATCTTATTTGCTACTGCTAAAGATTTCCACGTGACACTAAAAATTTGTGTACTGCAAAGTTTCAAAATGAGAAAAATTTCCATTTGTGTCTCTCTTCTTGCATTTTATGAAAAAAAAATTACTTATGCCATTATTTTATAAAAGAATTACAATATATTTTAATTCTTCTGAGCAATGCATTTAATGCTTTTATTTCAGAAATAAAATTGGTAGTTCTATAGAATGTGAGTGAGGGGGGGGGGACACATTTGTCTATAAATAGCTACTATAATCAAAAATAATATTTCCTCGTAGCTATTTTCTTTTTCCTGAATTGTTTCATGCGTATAAATCAAATTGATTGATGAAATCAAATTATTGAAAATTTTTCAACTTTTTAATTTGTAATAAAGAAAGCTGTTTGAAAGATTACGAATTTAAATTATTTTTTTTTTGTATAACTTTATTTTATTAAAAAGAAAATCTAATTAAAAACATTTTTATGAGTTTCTTGCTGGATTTCAGTAGACCCTTCAATGCATCGGGAAAGAAATAAAAACGCAATGTTATGAAAAACTTAAATAGTTTTAAGTAATTAAACTAGACACACACATTCTAGGATATTAAAAAAAGAAAAATGGAGAATTAAAGAAAATATCTGAGAAACAAACAAACACACACATATATATATAGAGGATTTTACTACATTAATATCTTTAAATTTTCTTATTTTTCATTAATTAATAATTTTCTTATTTTTCACTTAATTAAATCACTCTATGAATGTCTCTATTAAAATATTTAAAACATTTATTAATCTCATATCAAATTCATCATTTGCATAATATGACTATAGTTATTTTGTATTTTAACATCACGAGAAATATCAGTAAGTCGAATTGATATGTCGATTTGCTATAAATTACCTACAAAATACAATTAAATATTTTTTTGAAAAATAAAGTGAAGCAAAATTTGTATGGGTTTAATCCTTAAATAAAATAAAATTAGAATTTTCTGAAAATGGTTTGCGAAATAATAATGTTTTACAATAAGAATTCTAGAAATGTTATTATTTTAATTCCTTCAAAAAAAGTTTCCAAGTAAACAAACCAACTTCTAATATAACAGGATTGCTTTTTTTCTTAATAGAATCATGAAAAGGTAAAGGATCCAAA
Source organism: Latrodectus geometricus (assembly GCA_026290005.1). Classification (NCBI taxonomy): domain Eukaryota; kingdom Metazoa; phylum Arthropoda; class Arachnida; order Araneae; family Theridiidae; genus Latrodectus; species Latrodectus geometricus. The sequence continues at coordinate 315,076 of JAPDSC010146178.1, read as the reverse complement.
CCAGTTCATTGCAAGAACGGAAGTAGTTCTTACTGCTTTAATAATTATTCACATGGCTTTGTTCTGGAAAACTTGTTGATTGCAGGTCATTCTTTGATGCCACAGTGAGGATTTCACTCCAGTAACAAATAATTACTTGTAGATATAATTTGTAAGTAGTTATTTAATGTCTCTGTGTCACATCCATACCTTGAATCAGCCAAGCGTTTCTAAGACGATCTTTTCAAGGCTTTATTTTTCAAATACTCCACATGACATCTCAAGTTTAAGCAAGAATCGAAAATGCAAACCAAGTATTTATTAGAATCATTATGTTAAATACACTCTTAAAAATCAAATTTGGAGTGCAAGGCGGTCTATTCAGAGTGAAAAACTGGCAAATGCTCTTATTCTGATTTAATATTATACTATTTTTAGGCATCAACATTCCAGCTCTTTCAAAGCACTGTTAAGAATCATATTTAAACCATCAATGTTTCTCTTTAAGCACTGCTCCAAATTATCAAATAGTCATCAAAAATAGCAGAATCTACCAAACTCAGAATCTGTCAAACTGTTGGTAAATCATTAGTAAAAACATTAAAAAGAATTGGGCTGATAACCGTACGTTGTGAAAGGCCAATCTCAATTTAAAATTTAAAGAAATGCTACAGCCATACCAAACAGCAGAAAAACGTTATGATAGAAAATTTATAATCAATAAAAACGTCCTACCATTAATTCCCAAGTTCTGTAATTTCTGAATAGTACATAGTGGTCATACTTTATCATAAGCTGAGTCAAAATCGATAAAAATTACTAAGACAGATAATCATTTCATCCATAAATGTTAATCATCCATGTTCCAAATGTTTTTTTATATTTTGATAACGTATTTTACTTAAATTATGATTAGCATTTTAAATAAAAAGTTTATATATGTATAAATATATCTATATAACTACTAAAAATGTTCCAATTTAATTGGAGATATATTAAATATAAATTTGGTAGTATCCCCATTTACAGTCATTATTTTACAAATTTGTTATATCTGAAATACACTTCATAAGAATTCTTTCAACTACCATAAAACAATTATCACAAAAAATGGTAATTAACAATTTTTATGCTAGATTATAAATATCCAATATAAATCTAATTAGGTTAATAAGACTGGTAAAATAAGATACTGATAATTTAAAAGTCCAATATATGAATAAATAAAATATTTCATATTTAAGCAGATAAATTTTCTATTAATATTTTTTAAGTATAATCTGCACTATACACAACTGCATCCAGTATAGATTTTTTTTTTATCATAAGTTTTAATGAATCAAGCATGTCTAAGACCTTGTACCCAGTTTTATAAAGATCAAGTTAAATATCTTTCAGAAATTCATTATCCCACTCTAAAACCACTATCACAATTACATCACATCATAATTATAGTGTCACTTGTTCCATTTAGGGGATATTTTCAAAGAAAAATTCACTTTCTGAAAATTTGAAAATCATTATCTTTTGTAATATGAAGTACTTAAAAAATTAGAGGATTCTTAAAAATGATGCATTTGTATTATACTAAACACTTGTTTGGTTATATAAGTACTAGTTTTTCACATTTCTGTTATTGTCAATTAGCGAATTTTAGCTTCAATTTTATAAAATGTTAATTTTTTAAAACTTTTACAGGTTTTGTGATAGTTTGAAAATAGAAGACTGAATTATCCCTTTTTTTGTAAGTGTTTTATGACCATAATAAAAGATAACCACAAACCAGAAATAAGATGTATGAATTACTGCCAATGCCTTAACATAACTAGCAATGCCAATGATATTTTAGGAAATTTCAAAGTTAGGACATTTATACATACAATGCTCCTTTGTCAAGAAACTGATGATGATAAAATGCAATCATCAAATTAATTAAAGCAGAGATTGATTCATTTGACAAAGTGTTGAAATATAAAATATCTATACTTTGACAGTTTATAACTGTAGAAAAAAATCCAGGGTACAATAAAGTTTGATATTTTGGTTTCTCATGGTCTCAAAGACATTCATTTGACAAATAAATATGTTAAGAAAATATATACTTTTAAATTGATGAGGAAAAACAAATTATTTACATTTATTTTTCCTCACCAATTTAATTTCAATTATTACATAATACAATCAAAACCTTTTGTATATTACAAAATGTGAACAAAAGGTTTTGGTAGTAATGTGACAATCCACATGAAACTAAAAGCAGACACTCATTAAGAAAAGATTAGGATTTCATTGAGGAGGAATATAAATATTACTTTTTTTTAGCTTTAACCAAAATTTTAAACAATTAAAAGGTATGATACAGCCAAATGAACAATTTACATAAATCTAACATCAAAAGAAGTTTAACACATACTGCTGAGAGAATCTTGACTAATGTAATACAATCTTCAATTATGATAAGATTATTTCAGTTTTCTGCTGAAGACAAGTATTTTTATGAATAAAATCTTATGATGCTCAATGGTAGAAATTAAAAATACTTTTTACTAAAATAGGAAGTTATCTCATTAATGGATTTAATTTTTGTTCTTTATATGTTTTTATATATTGAAATTTAGAATTTTTGTTACATTTTGTATTTGAACTTTTAGAAATCAAACAATATTGCATATTGATTTCATTATAAAACTGTTATTTATTTTGTAAATTTTACAATACAGTAGAATTTAACAAGAAAAATAACTGTTATTTAAACCTTTTATAAAATTAACTGGTTCAAAGTCTTTAAAAATATTTTTTTAATTTCTAATGGCAAAGTGCATGATAATATAAAAACAGCAAACAAGAAAGAAAGGAAATGTTATCTCCCCATATGCAGACAGGTTGCCCAATAGAGCTCTATTTCTGATATGCCTCCAACTGCTTTACACTATTCTAGATAATCTCTGTCCATGATTCCATTATTGCAAAGTGTGCAGCTCGGCAGGAAACCTGTATGAAATAAGTTAGCCAGCAAGCAGTCATGATCAACATTAAGCCGAAGACTAGCAACAGCGGGTTTTAAGCTTAATGGGCGGCTTGGGGCGGGATTAATCAGGAATGTCCTGGATTGTCTTCAACCAGCTCTTTGGGGAATTTCAACTCCTTAAATCCTGATGGACGTTAAGAGTTGAAGTGTTTTTAACGATTTTTTTGTTAGTTGAATAAATTTCACTTTTTTAATCTTCTGTAAAACAATAGACTACTTTTTAACTAAGAAGTCAGCTTATTTATTTTCATCCACACAGCAATAAGCAGGAATCCATTGGAGGATAACATGAATTTATTTCCTAATGAGCTGTTTCAGGAAAGTTTGGCATTGTAATACTTAATGTAGTAGAAACATCAGAGGTAATAGTCTGAATAGCTGCCGTTGAGTCAGATATTGCAAGCCCCAAAAAGGCAAAATCTCTAACAAGAAGTTGTTGATAAGTTATCTTAATAGCAGCTATCTCACCATCAAAAGCAGTTCCAGAATGTCTGGTAAGAATATAAAAGGAGAACTCGCACTATACTTCTGCACGAGTATTCAAAGATTCATCTGGTAAAAAACCACTGTTATAAAATCTAAGCTAGTCAGGTTTCACAATTATAGTTCTGGAGTCTCCAGCATCATACTCAAAATTTCAGGAGGATGTTATTTTTTATAGGCTAAGCAATAAAGCTCATGGAAGAAGTGTTTAATGTTATAAAATCAGAAGAGCCTGTAGACTCCACTAAATCCAGTAACTCACCATTTAAGTAAAAGGTAGGACTTTCTAAATAAATCCCCGTTGGGTTCTTAAATTTCTGGGTTGGAGTTTATAGTGCCTCCAGAAAATACCACCAATTCTTATAATATTTTCATATAAAATAATCGCTCGCTGGCTTATCAGGATTATAATAGGTTTATTTTCTATCAAAAGTAACATTGCATCAATTGATGAAGGTTACAGCAGAAGCTTACTAAACGAAGTGCTTGATAAGGTCTCTAAATTTTTTAAGGACTACTTACAAATAGTAATCAGTGGTTTATAGCAGTATATTAAAACAGACAGATTAAAAGTTTTACAGGAATTATTTAATATAAATGAGCACATCTCCAGAGACAGCAAACAAGCTATTTATGGAAGACAATTTTTTACTAAATCATTGTGGTACTTACAGCTCATCTTATTATTAAGTACATCCCCAAGATAGGTAAACTTTTTAACTGTATTGAAGTTGTGATTTAAAAAATTAACTTCTAGCTCTAATTTGATATGAGCAAAAGAAAAGTCTGAATGCCAGTCTTAACAAGATTACAACCATATTATTGATATTACAACAATATTTCAAATGCAGTATTACAGGTCTCCGGTAATGGCTTTTGCTTTCTTCTTTTATGTTTATGTCCTGGTCAGCAAACCAGAGGCAATGAAATCCTTCCATAGAGTTAAGAATAACAATTAAGTTATTTATATAAATGGCAAAAAGAATGCAAATTAGACCAGATCCCTGAGGGAATCCCCCAGTAACAAGTAACTTTTAGATACCTTGTTTCGAATGTAAACTCTTCAAGTACATCGACCAAAGAAAGAAGGAATCCGAGCCAGCATTTTGTCTACATTATCGAGGTCTATAAGCATAAGAAAGATCTTCTTCCTCCAGTCTCTATCATATGCTAAATTTTAAATCAGTATGCACAGCTGTTAAAACCTTTCTGGCATCAAGAGCAACTTTCATGACTTGAGAAAAATCTAATATTGTGAAACAGTTTTTTAAGATTTGAGTCTTTAGGCTATTTAAGACAAGACCTCATTTTTCGATATATAACAAATCATCACTCTCACTTTTTGTAATGAATCACAGCTACCGACAGACTGGAAATTAAATTTATATCTTATTTAGTTTAGACATAAATCTAGTACTAAATATAATCAATAATAAACAGTTTAATATGTAGGAATAAATTTAGGACTTGATTCATTTTAATAAGAAAGTAAGCCTTCATATTTTAATTACAATTTTAAAATGTGTATAAAATAGACAACTACAAACATGCTAACTAAACTTTTTAAAATTTAATAAAATAATTCACTGCAATAAAAATATTCAATCGTAAAATTTACAATGCTATGAGATTACATAAATTGAGATTTTCTAAGTATTCATCACAAACTAATCACCATTCCAAACTTTAAACAAAACAACCTTTCAAGTATTAATTCTTATAGCCCTTTTAATCCCACAATTCTTGCAGAAATCAAAATAATTCCCCTTCATAGTTATGATACAAACATTCTGATTTAATAATCACTGACATTTATTAAATTTATGTAGTGCATAAAAATAAATTTTAATTATATTTTATAATTATATTTCACCATTCAAAATAACATTCTGAAAACTGTTGACCCCTGTAACTCATGTTTGCTTCCGAGAGCCTCTTTGATTTGCAATCATTGTAATTACAATATTTCTAAAATTTGTCTGCATGATTTCTGATATATTATTAATTTTACTTATTTTATTTATCTTTTTTAAGAGTACAAACAAATAATTATGTAATAATGTTTCTAATCAATAAAATAATTATCATAAGTAATATGAAACAAATTACTACAGCAAAGTTAAAAAAACATCTACATAAATATTAAGAAGAAATTCTTTTCCTCTTTCAAACATCAAAAACAAATAATTAAATGAGAATCAATACCAGTGCTATGAAATTTAAGAATAGTTATTTTGCCACTGTTTATATTATTAAAAAAACTAAATGACATAAAATATTATAAGCTATTATATTTTATTTGAATGTTTCAAAAGTAGCTATGAGTATGACAGCTTGAAACTGAAAATATTGATATTTGTTATGAAATTTGGCATGATAAAGTGCAAAGCATTTTCTGTTAGTATTTGTCATAAATTTAATGTAGTGATTTTCAACAAAATTGGTTAAAAATTGGTTCATACACCATTTGGTATTTCACAGAATTTTTTATTAAATTTAACAGGAATGTGATAAGGAAAAAATACATTCAAGTGAAAAAAATTGAAGAATTAAAATTACAAAATATTTCAATGTGAGTGTAATGCAAAGTACTTCAGTGAAAATCATATGGTGCATCTCAATTTTATAAATCTAACTATAAAAGATTCAGAAATTAAAAATTACAGTCAGAATTTAAAACTCTCTCTTAAACACTTGAATAAATTTATTTATGAAAAAAAAAACACCCCATCAGAATATATAATATTTCATAATATTTTTATACTTATTTTGATATTTATTAGTCTGAGAAATTTCATAAGGATTTTAAATGCATTCAGTAGATGGTCTAATTACTCCATGTTGCCATAAAGCTCTAAGAAAACTCTACCTCAATTGATGTGAAAACATCAAGCATAAATGCAATAAGAATTCTAATTTTTTTCCAAGTGACCAAGATTGAACCTGGGATGTCTAATTGAAAAGTGTTATCCTACCATTAGTAAATATATCAACTATAAAATCAAATTGAAGCAATCATAAGGATTTCTGATTTTGAAAAATTATCGACCATTAACTTGGAGCTTCACATAAAATTTTGATGTTATAAATTTTAAACATAACCATAATTTCTACATTAACATTATCATGATTTACATTACAAAATTCAATTTTAATTTCCAACTAATCTTGCATTTAGTATTTATACAGATCAAAGATCTTTTTAGAATAAATAAAAGCTGTAATATATTTCAAACATTTTGAAACAAAAATAAGTCAAATGCAACTTAGAATACTTTTATATTACTAAAGAATATATTTTTAACATAACTTTATTACTATTATGATTTTCAATACAGTTAAATTAAGAGATATTTCATAACAATTATACAAAAGTATTTCAAAACACATCCTTTTATTAAACATTATTCAAATAAAAACAACATACAAAACACTAAATAGTTAATAACTTCATTTAATTAAAATAGATTCATGTTTTTGAAATAATCAAACACAATTGAAAGTATATTTAATAATAAATGCAAAATTAATTTAAACATTTAAAAATGCACATTGCTTGTTCAAAAAATATCACAAAACAGAATAAACAGAAGAAATGTTTAAGAAAATGTTGATAATGAGATTCATGAAGCACTGAATGAAAATAGTTTTTAAATAATTAATTCTGCTCAAATTTTTTGTACATGCATTTTTCTGTATCTACCTTGAAAGCTTCAACCCATCTAGCTCTTTTACCTTTAATAATCCATATTCCAGGTTTTACAGGAGTACCAATTACAGTTTCTAAAAATATTTCAAATATTTAATTTAAAAAACTCATGCACTAGTAAAATTGAAAGCACAATGGCTTATTAAATATGAATTCTAATCAAATAAAGTAAAATTTTCCAAATATTTTATATGCACAGTAAGAAAGTCATTTTTTAATTTTCAATGAATTTAAATACTTTTAAAACATGTGAACAAAAGGAAAATTATTTACAAAAAGTTAGTCAAAATAAAATTAAAATAATTAGGTAAGTTATAAGAAAAGTGACATTTTATTTAATGTTTAAGGGACAAATTAAGGCTTTTTACTTAACAGTTTACTATGTTATGCGTATCAGTAAATAATTATGGGTAAAATGTTGCAAGATATTTGAGCAATACCATATTTAATAGTTTTGAAGAAAAATCATGAAATCAAAATTTTCATTTGGGATAATCTTTCATTCATTTGACCATACAGATCTTTCTTCTAATTGTTATTAAAAATTCCTTTAAAAAAAATTTAACATTTGTTTTAATTTAAAAATTTTGTAATAACAATCATTTCAACAATTATATAACAAGAACACAATGATGATTTTTTTTTTTTTTTTTTTGAAAAGCTGATTGCCTATAACATTTAAAAGACAGATAACTCCACTGAAAATACTACTTTTAAAATCTCTAATATTACATCTCAAATCACATTTGATAAGTTATTGATTTACCAACCTTAAACAAAAATATTAATATTCACTTTATTATTAAAAGTGAACTTAATTTTAAAAAATGAGACTAATAGCTTCCTTTAGAAGAAAGAGAGAATATAAATTTATCTTTTTCTTTTAACATTATATTTGTATAGTTTTAATAAAGTTATTTCTTGTTTAGTAATTTTTACATTTCAACTAATTTTACAAATTTATTTTTAAAGTAAAATTTGTTAAATGTTGTAATAAAGTTTTCATAATTTTGATTTGAAAAAAAAAGAAAACCATGCAACACATAAAATTAAATTCATTTTTAATTCAAGCTCTATGAGGATAGAAGTTATTAAATTTTAAGACAACAAAATTGCATTCATTGATAAAATAAATTGCCACTGTATTATGTAAAAAAGTATTAGATAAATAGAATTCAGCTTATAATAAATTTATATTCAAAGAGTAAAAAATTTTTCCTTGTATTAAAAAGATTATATTAAATTTTTTTTTTTTTTTTTTTTTTTGTTATTTTTAATTATTATGCCACATCAGAGAAACTTTTGTTCCATAGTATTGATTAGTTTTATATTTAAATATTTTCAAATAGATAGCTTTCTTTCATAATATACAAGTAAGTCTTTCGAAAATGTTTGAGATATTTTTTTAATATTATAATATTTGTGTAAGTTCTTTTTTTTTTTTTTTTAATTCTTTAAAAAAAATTTTATTGATAGATGGATGATTTCAGATGAATATTTTCTATCTCAATCATTGAATATTTTAAATAAGTCTGAATGACAATTATAAATTAAAAAAATATTCTATTGTTTAAAAATCAGAAATCTGTGTTTCAGAAGAAGTGAAATATGTATTTGTCTTACATACTTCAGAATATGAAATTTAAGAGATTTTATACTTTAGAGTGTATATTTAAAAATTACAATTATAACATTGCATAAAGAATTAAAATGTAAACAATAAATTAAGACAAAGTAAATACATTAAATGTTATATTCTATTTCAAATGCTGTTTTCTTATTTAAAAAATAATAAATCATATGATTTACATATTTTATTAAAAAAAGATAGTTTTATTTGTTTTTATTTTTTATATAATTAAATTTAACAATTATTTAACAATATTATGATGTTAAAAAATCTTTTTGTAATCTCAGTTTGGTTTAAAAGCCCTAATTAAATTTTAAATGTTCCATATTGAACCTAAAATAATCAAAAAAAATTTTTTCACTAATCACTGAAGCTCCGAAATTTATTTCAAAGAATAAACAAATCTTATCACAGTAGTGAAACAATCTAATTATAAAATTTTTAGTATGGAAATGTTTGATTAAACACATAAATTTTCATGAAAAATTTTCTTTTAAAAATCTTCAAAAATGACATCCTAGTTGATTACACATTTCTGTAAATTATGTTTTATTTATGTACTTGTAAAGATTTATTAAAATATATAAACATGAATACAGCTAAAAGCAATTGGTATTATTATCTATTAGTATGTAGTGATTTTTAAACAAGAATATGTCAAGATAACACATTTATAAAAATGATAATGTATTTTATATGAAAATGCTGACAGACAAGTGATAGACAGCAATTATTAATCATATATTAAATAAAAAAAGTAATTATTTGAGAGTAAAATAATATCCTGGAATAGATAGATGTTTTGGAGGTATAGTTAACTACAATTACTTACAGTATGCATTATGTTCTCTGTTTTTTTTGTGGAAATGTCACTAGTTAAATTTTATCAATATATATTTTAATGGATTCAAAATTCATCAAAACAAATATAGAAAATTAACATTATCAGAAATTTAAAGAATATAAAGGAGAACTCTGACACTGTTTACAATTTCATAAGACACTTCACCGTACATTTTTCCTTTTGAATAACTCCAGAGCTTTAAAGATCAATGGTATTATTTATAATATACAAAGTTTTTGAAAAATGTATTTTGCATTTCTTCTGAGCTACAAAATTATTCTTATCATAATCAATAATATATTGCCCATTTTGTTTAGTAATCTTTTGCTATTTTACAAATTCCATAACACCTTGTTCATAAGAAATAATCATGAACAAAAAGTTTACTTGTATTTAATGTTATACAGCATAAGAAGATTAAAAAATAACAAAGACTTCATAAGGTAAAGCAAATATGGTAGAAATATCAAAAAAACTTCAATATTTTTCTAAAATGACCAAACTAATTTATAATCTCATGTCAGAGAGAAGAAAAAAAGTTCTTTTTAGATATTTTTGAGTACAGAGAGATTGGTCCAATTGTGGAGATAATATACTTATGAATGGGTAATTTACTTTTAATAAAACTAAATAATAATCATCTTTACAAATCATACCTGATAATAAAATCATACAATGAATACAATGTTCATTTACAGACCTTTTGATCATATGAAGAAAGTTATTGTGCTGAGATCAAGACTTTTCAACAGCACCTTGTCACAAACATATTAATTATCAACTATCACATATTTAAAAATCAGCTATTTTCTTCAGATTTATAACTAAATAAGTGAATTACAAATTTTCAATAACTCTTTAAGCTTATAATATCAAATATTGAATATGTTTATATTTATCAGCTTCAAATAATTGTGAGCAGTTGAATGGTAGATGATTAAAATTTTTCAATCTCTTGCACCATCTTACACTGATTTGACTCAATACTTTTACTATCATTAATCTACAAGGTAAACAATAAAGTTTTCGCCATTTTTAATGACCCACATAAAGTGTATCTTATTGTTAATCCTCAAAGTAATCACCATCAATATTCAACACATTCTGCTAATGTGTTGAATATTGATGGTGATTACTTCCAGTTGTGCAATCCCCTTGCAATAAAACTTGGGGGGTTTGGATGCAAAGAAGTCCATAATTGCTTTGCGCAAGTCTGTTTCATTAGAGAATGTTTCCACAAAGATGATTGTTCAGGGAATGAAAGAACTGGTAATCTGATGGTACTATGTCAGGTGAGAAAGGAGGATGACATAAAATCTTCCAACTAAGTCGCTGTACTAGCCACCCATGTCTCATATGGCCTCACATTATCAGCCAAGAACAGTAAGCCCTTGCAATTAATCAGTGCTGGCTTCTTCTGCTGTAATGCCTGTTTCACACATTCCATAGTACATTCCGAGTACAGATCCACAGTGATTGTTAGGTCCATCAGTAGTAGCTCATAGTGAACCACTTAGCAACTAGTCCACCAGACATAAAGCAGTATCTTACATGGGTGCATAGATGATCTTGCACTGTGCAGATGATCCTGGGGTGACAACCAATGTTTGGAACATTTGGAAGAGTCATAGAGGACCCACTTTTAGTCCCTGATCAGCACTCTATTGAATATGGATGCACTATAGCAGCGAGAAAGCAACTATAAAGTAGCTGCCCTTTGTTGTTGCATATGAATTTCCAAGATGGTGTGAGATGAACTCACTTGCTCAGCCTACATATCTTACCTAAGCAATGCAGATGAAGTCTAACCGTTTCACTGGAAACATTAAATTGTCTGGAAAGTCTACCACATGTTTGACTGCTGTCCTCCTAAATGTCCACCAGCCAGGCTTCATCATTAAAAGTCTATGGCTGTCCACTGTGAGCATCATCACAGCATTAACCCCAAATGCTTAACAAATTTGGTGACTTGACAAGCCTATTTTGAAGTCATAAAGCAAACAAGATCAAACGACCTCCTTAGACATGTCCATTTTTCATTGCTATGGTACAAGTTACAATTGGTGAATGTGTGTGGTAGATCTGTTTTTATAACAAATAATATTCCTACTCTCAACTGATCAGTTTCAATCATGTCATACACAAATTTGCATACTTATTTTCACTTCATTCAATGGCAATGTGAAAACAGCAAGAACTTTCTTATTTACTCAGTGATGCCATGAAATATTTGATTTTCCTAATGCAAGAGCATTATTGAAGTTAAAATTACCAATAAAATTTTATGATTATTACAAGCATTGACATCTGTTGGTAGGGTAATTAAAACATTTACCAAATTTTTCACAAATCTGTTTTTTTCTCTGGGTGGAGGTAAAATAATATATTGTGAAAAGGCACATTTGGGTTTACAGTCTTCAAACAGGTAAAATAAAGTAATTTAATAAGAAATAATTTAACTAACAATTGTTAAACATAATGATAAAATAAATGCAAATATATTTTCTCATAATCATCAATAGCTCGACAATAGACTCTGGCTTTTTCAAGAAGTGCCATACCTTCCTTCTGAGCACCACAGTTTTTCAGTCTTCGACCCTAATTGCATCTAAGTCCCTTTGGAGGTAGTCAGCCCATCTCAGTTGAGGTTTACCTAATTTTTCTAATTCCAGTAGGTCTAGCTAACAGGATTCTTTTAGTTGTTCTGTCATCTTTCATTCTTATTATACATCTAGCCCATTTCATATGTTGTATCTTATGGTATTTTATAATGTCCTGCTCTCTGAATAGTTTGTAAAGTTCAGAATTAGTTCTCCTCCAAATTCCATTGTCACAAACACCACCAAAAATGGAGAGTAGTACCTTCCTCTCATAAAGAGCAAGGGTGCCCTCTCATCAGCTTGGGACAGGGTTTAAGTCTCAGAAGCGTAGATGAGAATTCTAGGTAGATGAAAAACTTCACCTTTTCAAATGTGTATTCTCCAATCTTGATACACATAGAGGTATCTGTATAGTTAACATATTGCATATGCTTTGTCTTTCTCTGATTAATTGAGAGGTGCATTTTTTTGGTCTCTCTTTTCAGGTCCAGGAGAGCCTGCTTTAGATCATTAGGGGTTCTTGTTATGATATCTATATCGTCAGCATAAGCTACAATTTGAATAGATTTGGAAAAAATATTCCCTCTAGTGTTAATTTTTTAATCTTTTACTATTTTTTCAAGAGCAAAGTTGAAAAGGAGGCATTCTAATGCATTGCCTTGCCTAACACCATTTTTTATTTCAGCAGGTTCAGAGAATCTTGACTTTAATGTCTAGATCTTGACCCTAGATCTTGACTCTAATTTTAGTGTCATTTATAGTGAGGGATATAAACTTCAAAAGTTTTCCCAGTATGTTAAACTGTCCTAAGGCATCTATGAGCAAATCTCTGTTAATGCTATCATGCGCTCTTTGGAAATCAATAAAAAGATGTGTGTTGATTTGAAATTCCTTAGTCTTTTCAGAAATTGCCGTTTATTAAATATTTGTTGACTTATGGACCTATCCCTTTGGAATCCATGCCGGTAATCACCTATGATTTTTTTGGCATAGGAAAACAGTCTTGTGAAGAGTATATTAAAGAAGAGCTTATAAATTGTGCATAGGAGGCTTATTTTCCTATAATTAGAGCATTCCAATAGATCTCCCTTTTTGTGAATGGGACATATAATGCAGAGTCTTCACTCCTGAGTAAGCATTTCAGTCCCCCATACTGATAGCATAATGTGGTGAATGACTTTAGTTACATCTTCTCCAGCATATTTAAAAAGTCTGATGGAATAGTATCTGGGCCAGGTTATTATGATTTTTTAAATGACTTTTTTATGACTACCACAACTTCAGCAAGCGAAGGTGGGTAGTTCATTTCGCGATTAATATTTTGTGAGGAGTTGAAAGCATGTGGTGGATGATCCCTGTTCAGAAGATCATGAAAATGCTTATTCCACCTTTCCAGTATCTTAGATTTGTCATTCAAAATTTCCTTGTACTCATTTCTGCAGAGTTGTTCTCGATTTGAAATCTCTGCAGTAGAAGTTTATCTCACAAAAGAAAGCTCTGCTTTTGTTTGATCTATTGAGATATTCAACATCTTGTAGTAGATCCTCGTGGAATCTCCTTTTCTTAATTCTATGAACTCTTTTTTCTTTCTTTCTAGCAGCCCTGTACTCCTCCAGGGAGATTCTTGAGTGTTATCTACTATGCATTTTTTGATATAAATCAATAATTTTCTGGGTAATCGCATGACATTCATTGTCGAACCAATCCTGTTTAACAACAGTTGTTTTTGCCTGTTTTAACAACAGCATTAGGGAATACATTCCCTTTTTCATCAACGTCTTGGTTACTGTCAATATTCTTATCTCTAAAAGCCTCTGGCAACTGTGACTGGTATGTGTGTTTGATCTCTTCATCTTTAAACTTATCGCAGTTTAACTTTTCAAATCGCTTTCCATTAGGTTTGCGAACATTAGAGAACCTTAATTTGGCTTCGACTAAGTAGTGATGAGAATCAAAGTGTGTTCCACGACACAATTGAATATTCAGAACAATTGATCATCAGATGGTCAATTTGATTGAATATTTCTTCGTCTGGTGATTTCCATGTCATCTTATGGATGTTCTTATGTGGGAAGAAAGTGCTGAGTACAACATGTTGTGTTCAGCAGCAAAGCCGACAACCCTTAGTCCATTGAAATCCCCAATAATAATCTTGACATCATTTCTTGGGCATGAATAATACAGGCCATCAAGTTCTTAAAAAAGAGCCTTTTAATCATCATCTTTGTCTTCTGTTAGTGCATGAACAATTATTAGGCTATAGTTGAATATAGTGCCATGTAGTCTAATTTTGCAAGTTCTAGGACATTTGATTACAATGTCAGTGATCGAGTGTTTAATGTATTTTCCAGCGATGAAACCAGTTCCCAAAATATGTTTTTTGGCATCACAGCTGTAAAATACTGTTTCTTTTTTTTTTCCAAAATACCGTCACCAGTCCATCTCATTTCCCATATCACCAATAAGTCAAGAGTATTTATCCATCTTTCCAGTTAGCAGAAGCAACCTTTTATTTTTGAAAAGATTTCAAATGTTCCAGGTTCTGATAATCATGTCCTTAAGCTGTTTTCCAGGTTGTCTACAGAAATTAAGGTCCAGGTGTCTAACCTTTTAGGAACTCGCAACAATGATTTTTTTCCAGGGTGGTGTCTTTAGCCCTATACCCAACCTGGAGGACCAGTCCCTTGATATAATCTCCAGGCGCAGAATACCTGATTATACCCCCACGCACTGGGCACCTATTTTAGTTGCCTTTTACGACATTCATAGGCTATGTTGGGGCAATTCTTACCCTCTAGTCACCACAAGTGCAAATATATTTAATGCATTCAATTATGAACAATCACCATTTATAACTTATATCTTTTAAGAATTTTTCAACAACTCAATACCCAATTGATATGATCACCAAATAAGAAACATCACAATAGAAACTATATTCTTATTTGGCAAAAGAAATAATAATACATGATAATGGAAATGCATTTCTTAATAAACATTTGTAATATCTTCTATAAGCAAACTGATTTTTAAAAGAAATAATTTCCTCAAGATTCATTTTGCTTTTTCATATTTTAGTCTTATATGATTTAAACAAGTTCTATAAAAGTACACAGAAATATTCTTAAACCAAGCAGTATTTAATCAATTAATCAGTTATCAATATGTAAAATAAGAATAGAAGTTCAAAAATAAAATAATTTGACATTCGATTTGATTCAGGAAATTTATGAATATAGATATAATAATTTTATTCAATAAAATAAAACAATATTGAATGAAAGAAAATTACCTGGCTTAGGAAAATCTTTTCCCCAAGTACCAGTAAATGAACTCCATTTTTTAAATGTTGGTCTTTTTAAATCATCAAGGAAATGGCCATTTTCATCAGTTACTGCATCAGGACAGCCTTCTAACCTTCTTGGATACTGATGAACATAAGAAGTAAATAAATTTAACAACTCAGGTAAAAAAATTTCATGAAAATATTATATTTCTAACTCAAAAATAAAAATCCATGCTACACTATAATCAAATTAAGAGTTAAAAATATTTCTTACTAGTTGAAATTTTTTTGGCACTTCCCATTGACTCAAATGATTTGGTGCATAAGCATCCTCATACTATTGAAAAAAATACAACACTTAAAAATACAAAGGAATACTAATAAGAAAAAAGAAACAATAATTCTCAGAATATAATAAATTAGAAAAATATTATACTTAACAACAGTAAATTATTTTTTGGAAAATGGAAGTATGCTCATACAAATATATAAAGTTATATATATATATATATATATATATATGTATGTATGTATACAAATATTACAAATATATAAGCTCATACAAATATATATAATATTATTCTGCAATATAAGTCAATCACACATGAACAGCATGTCATAGATATAAATACCCGATACAAAAATAAAATCACTCGCATGATACAACAACCCACACGTTCATAATTTTGCAAAGTTTGTAATCATAGTTTTACCAATGTATCAACAATCTTATAAAGAAAAGATGTAAGAAATGTTTCTATAATATAGTAAATGAGCATACTTAATAATATTTTATAAGTCACATTGAGGATCTACTTTAATTGTTTCAATGATTAATCTTTATAACATTAAAATATTTAGCATCTTTCTATTAATAAACAAGATGAGTATTATATCAAAGCACACAAAAATAGTACTTGTATGACACTGTAAATCTTGTATAAAAACAGAATATGTTCATGATAAAACTAATCACACTTATCATTCTATAAACTTATAAAAATGTACATATATTTCTACTTTTAACAGTTCTTTCAAACTAAACATTCTTCAATAAATTTTAATCAGTAATTAACCCTTTTAAAAGTTCTACAATCATATAGTTGCAACAGAATTTTACAGTAGACCCTCAAAGAAGGAATAAAATAATGAAAAACAAAACATTAGAGAAATTTACTATACTGTATTAAGATTTTATAAAAAATATTTATCCAATTAGTTTAATAATATTGTATTATATTTAGTAAGATGGTTAAAAAAAAACATTACTATTACAAGAAAAAACAAATTATTAAAAAATTAACTAATGATTTTCATATTAAATCTGTAATTATAAAGAAATATTTCCTTAATATTTTATTACATATTACAATACATTTTTCAAAAATACTTAAGAATGAGTTTAGAATAACTTTTTAGAATTTTAGAAGTAAAAAAATTATTTTAAAAATATATGTGCGTGTGTGAAAAAAATCAAGTTAAATTAAAAAATACCAATATTCTCACAAAAATCTTGATAAACAGTAATCATACTATGTTTATAATTAAAAAGATGAAAATATTATGATAAAAAATATCTATGTCCATTCAATATTCATAGAAATGAACAGTTCTTAGTAAAAGAATGATGAATGAAAGAATATAGATAATAGTATGGCAACTCAGAGATTGATTTTGTTTTTTGCTGTGGTTCAAATAATGAAATAGCATATAATCTAATAGTGTAAAAAAGTAATGAAATAGTGTGTGAAATATCTAACTAGCCAACTAATTAATATAGACCAAGATTCAATAGCCCTCAAGCTATTTAACCCTGGTAATTAGTAATTACATCAGCACATTGTAGATATATTCTGGAAATATAGTTTAAAAAATCATCGAATTATAAAACTAAAAATAAAATTTTTGTTAAAAATACAGTTGACAATTTAATAAAAATATACAGCCCACTTTTTATTGCTGGAATATATATATATATATATATATATATATATATATATATATATA
>JAPDSC010146178.1:286254-297410 GCA_026290005.1 Latrodectus geometricus | reverse complement strand
ATATATATATATATATATATATATATATATATATATACAGTTAAAGACAAATTTACTCACAATAATTATTTTAAATGGACACTCATTCTAATTTTAAGCATAAAATGTAAAGTTTTGAGCTACATTAAAAAATTACAATTTGTGATAATAACACATCCATAAAAAAGTCTGGAGAGCTGAACTTCCGATTGGAATCTAATTCGAATGAAACTGACGGGCAATTTTATGAATTTAAGAAAAAAAATTCAATTTATTAAAATCATATACTTTTAAAAAATATCAAAATTTTTTTTTATAAATTAAATACTTTTAGTTAAAATTAAGTAGTTTTCTTTTGCATCAGCAGTATCATAATAGTAAAACAGTTTCCATCAGAAATATGATATTTATCAATATATTAATTGTAGTATAATTCATCAATTATTAATTGTAAATATGTAGGATGAGCATTATTTATGTTAAAACAATGCTTATCCTACATATTTTTAGAATTAATTTTTTTTAGATTGTTATATCATATTATTTGTTTAAATTATTTTTTTTTAGATTCATTGCTTCAACATTATTTTAAATATACTTTGCAATTCAAAAATAAGCAAAATGATATTATAAATATTTAATTACAGAAAGAGAATAAATAATTTACAATTGCTTCCATTCAAAAATATAAAAAAATTTAAATATTATTAATACGTTTAATTATTAAATATTAGATAATATTATTAAAATAATAATAATCTATCAAAGAAAAACAATTTGAAGTTGTTCAACACCATAATGGACAAAATTCAAAAGAATTGTTTCTAGGCAGAATTTTTGGAATATAAGTTGGCATATTAAATTATTATATTTGAATAACAGATATATAATATTAGAACTAGAAGCAGTTTTTAAACATAGGTGATAACAAATCAGCTTGTAGGAAAGATATCTTTTCTAACAATTCTGTTAAATATTCACTTCATTAATTCCAAAAACTTGCCCTACTCTCCAAACACACTCTCTAAATACAGATCATTACCCTAAGAAACCCACTCCATAATATCTTTGGACAAATTTAGAGGATAAATTGTTGTTAGGCGCACAATCAAACCACTTTATGACATCAATGTTTTACTTTAAACATTTTTATAGTTGACAGAATTATTTTGGAAACATTGTAATAGAAAACAGCAAATACTTTCAGCATTTAGTGAGAAACTAATTCAGAGAGTTTAAATAACAATCATCTGAATTTACAGCTATTGCTCTTAGCAATTATAGTTTGATGATCAATTATAAATTGAAAATCCATAAAATCACAAGGGAATAAAAACCATTCTCCCTTTTTTAAAAAAGTTAAAGCTAAATAGTTTTAAATTAAACTTGTTTCAAAATATAATAGCTACAGGAAATTATTATCATCATCAGCATTGGCACAACAGCCCTTTGTGGGCCTGGGCCTTCCTCAGAAGCTTTTCCCAATCTGCCTTTCTCCCAGCAATAATTGATCTCCAGTTCTTTACTTTTAGGATGGCAAAGTCCTTATCCACACAGTCTTTCCATCTCTTTTTGGGCCTTCCTCTTGGTCTTTTATTAGAGGGGGTGACATTAAAAACTTTATCTGTTGTTCATTATGAGCTCATTCTTACTACATGCCCTGCCCATCTCATTCTGCTTAGCTTTATAGACTTTATAATATCATTGTCATTAAAAATTTTATATATTTCAAAATTGTATCTTTTTCTCCAGTTGTTATTATCGAGAACAGCGCCAAAGATGGTTTGTAGGACTTTACTTTTGAAGGTCACTAATATCTTCTCTTCTAAGGTCCATGTTTTAAAGGCATAAGTCAAAACCGACTTGATCAGCACCTTATACAGTAAGATCTTTGTCTTTCTTTTTATTAAGTAAGATTTCAATAATGCTCTTAAACCAAAGAAGCAGGGATTGGCTGCAATAATTCTTTTCCCAATTTCAGGATTTATGTCATTTTGGTAGTTTATTTCTGATCCTAGATATGTGAAACTCTTCACAGATTCAAATTTACAAGAATCTATTTAAAAAAATTTAGGGATGGTTTCCATTCTACCACAATACATACATTTTGTTTTCTCCACATTCACTCTTAGGTTAATTTTTCTAGCTGATTTCTCCAGTGCCAAAACATTTTCACCCAGAGCAATTCTAGATCTTGCAGTAATGTCCACATCATAAGCATATATGCTAAAATCTGCACTGATTTACTAAATATAGTGCCTAAAGTATCTATGCCACCATCTCTAATAACATTTTCTAGAGCTATGTTAAACAGAAGGCATGCCAATGCATCTCCCTGTATAACTCCATTGTGAATTTCAAAAGAGATGGATATTTCCCCCTGAATTCGCACCATTGAGATGATTTCAGTGACATTAAAAAATGAGCATTACAAGTTTAATTAATTTTGATGGAACATTAAAATCAGATAGGGTCTTTAAAAGCTCAGTTCTATTAATACCATCACATGTGGCCTTAAAATCTATAAGCAGATGATGGGTCTCAATTCGAAATTCTTTACATTTCTCCTAAGTTTGTCTCAAGGTAAAGATTTGGCAACTGTGGACCTTCCTTTGCAGAAGCCACACTGATAATCCCCAATAATGCTATCTACAATAGGAGACAGACGATCAAATAGGATATTTGAAAATACCTTATATGCAACACATAACAGACTTATTCTTCTATGGTTTTGGTAATTCAGTACACACCTTTTTTATGTATTGGACGTAAGATACTCAATTTCCATCCATTAGGTAATATTTCTTTCTCCCAAATAGATAGAATAATTTGCCAGTTGTTCACAATAGCTTTTCCACCATATTTAAGGAGTTCAGATGGGATATTATCTGATCTTGCCGCTTTATTACATTTTAGCTTGTTGATAGTAAAGTGAACTTCTTCCAAAGTTGGAGAGTCGACTTGTGTATCATTATTGACTGTCATAAAATTCAAGTCACTTGACTCATTGGAGTTTAGTAGATAGTCAAAGTGTTCAACCCATCTATCTAAGATTTTATTTCTTTCATTAATGATGGTTCCATGGTTCCATTTTTATCTTTACAAAGAGAAATTCTAGTTTTAAAGTCTTTTCTCTCGTTCCTTGTAGACTTTCTTTTTTCTTTTGTGTACTTTCTTTTCTTCTCTATGTGCACTCCTATATTCATCAATTGATTTTCTAGTGAATTTCCTATTAAACATATTCTTATAGGCCTTATTTTTATTTTCATTGACCTTTCTGCACTTTTCATCAAACCAGTCAGTTCTTACTGATCTTTTTTCTGTGCCCAGCAACTTATCTGCTTTGAAAGTATAGAATCTTTATAATTTGCCATTTTTCATTTATCCCATCATTATTCCCTTTTATACTCAGCTCAACTGAAAGTTGAGTCAGAAATTCCTTGAGAACATTAGGATTGTGCAGCCTTCCACAATTAAATCTTTCAGAACTGACATTTCTCGCCTTCCTTGCCAGTGAAATCCTTTCTCTTAACTTGCAAAACATTAAATAGTAATCAGAGTCCAGGTTCACTCTTCTGAAAGTTTTCATAACCAGGAGATTTGTACGATATCTAGAGCTAATTAACACATGATCAATCTGACTGTATATGATCCTTCAAGAGATCTTCAAGTTGCCTTGTGAATGTCTTTATGTTAGAAAAATGTGGTTCCAATTATCATATTATGAGAGGCAGCAAAACTAATAAGTCTAACACCATTATCATTTGAGACATCATGTAGCCTATAATTTCCCAAAACCAGTCTAAATTTTTCCTCACGACCAGTTTTAGAGTTGAGGTCACCCATGATTAACTTCACGTCATGTCTAGGGCATAGGCTCCATATGCGATCTAACTCATTGTAGAATAGATCTTTCTCCTCATCATCTCCTTCTTCAGTTGGTGCATATACATTAATGATGGAATAGTTAGCAAAATTTTCTTTTAAGCATAATAGACAGAATCTTGGGAAAATGGCTTGGAAATCGATGACCAAGTAACTGAGTTTTTTGCTTAGGATAAAAACCAGTTCCATATAAGTGTTTTGTTTTATGACAACTATAAAAAAGTGTATGCCTCTTCCTTTCCAAGATTCCACTGCCAGTCCACATTTCCTATATAGCCAGCAAGTCAATCTATATTAATCCATTTGCTCAATCAGCAATTGCAGATTTTTGATAAAGCATGTGTATATTCCAATATCCAAATCTCATATCCTTTGATAGTTTCCTGGTCGAATTCCATAAAAGCAGTCCAGATCTAGTTCTTTGGATTTCTGAACAGGCTGGTTTTTATGGGGTAGAGTTGTTAACCCCACGCCCAACCCTCAATCTGGAGGACCAGTCTCCTGATATAATCCCCAGAGGCAGGATACCCGGCTATACTCCTGAGCACTAGGTACCCATTTTAGTCGCCTCTTACAACATACAGGAAATTATTACACAAACATTTATTCATAACAACTATAATTTTTTTAAGGCTTTTAATAATGCATATGTAAGTTTAAATCAAAAATAAAAATTAGAAAAATAACATTCTTGATAAACTCTAATATCATTAATGGAATAATATTACACCATTAAGAAAAATGGAATAAAATCTTGTTTGATTATCACTTTCCAATATTGGCTAAATATTTTGTTTTGGGATTTATTTGTAGATTGTTGAAGCAAAAATCATAAGATTTACACAGATACTTTTTTGCTCTTTATAATCTTTTGAATTGCTGGAATGAAGATTGGTGATTGTAACAAAATTGAGAACTAAATTTATAATCACACACACCAATGGCAATTGAAATCATGAAGATTGAATCATTATTTCTGATAACAATCTAAAACATATAGGTACATAAATATAACTAGAAGGAAATAAAAATAATTGGCTTTCCTTGGTTTAAAATTTATCACTTTACTGATAAACTTGTATAGAATAATAAATGTTTGTGTTCAACACTTATTCAAGATGTTTTTAATGTCTTTTGAGGAGTTTAGCAAATTATCCTATTTAGACTTATGCAAAGTTGCTGAATTTTTTTTTAAAGTTAAGGAAAACCATGATGCATTCTTGCGGAACAGTTGGAAAAAAAACACTGTTCCGCAAGAATGCATCATGGTTTTAAACGATTATAAAACGATATTTTTAAGATCAAAAGAATTAAAAAGTCAAGATTATTAAACGGTATTTTTTTTTCTTTTTGAAAATAAGCTGTTTTTACATAAAAAGAATGTCAAGTGCACAATTAAAGGATTTTTAGTAGGAGTACAAGCATTTTAAACATTGGAGTACAAGTGCACAATTAAAGGATTTTTAGTAGGAGTACAAGCATTTTAAACATTTGTCTGGATTAATTATAGAACAAAAGGACTTTATATAATAAATGTATACTGAAATTAAATTTAAAAATAAATTACATACTGCTGTAACCTACAAAAAAAGATGCACAGGAAATTAGATTTTGTAAACCATCAAATATTGTAATTAATTTGAAAAAACTAATATTACTTGATTCTTGTTTAAGGTATTAAAAGTTTCCTAGTTTTATATTAGAAAAATAAATTAACACTTGTAAATTTATAACATAAGTTTTAAAAATGTATTTCACATACCCATATTTAAAAGTATTTTAAAAATTATATTTTTAAAGTATTTTAAAAATTATCTTTTCTCAATCACATAATAGTTATTTTTCCAGATAAAAAGTATTTTAATCAAAGTCAATTTTATTTCTAGCTTCCTCTTAGCATTCCTATCTTCCTAATTATAATCTTGAATTTTGGGAATAATTGTTGTCAACTTTTAATATAAAGCAAAAATTTTGAGTTTCTTATTTTTTTACTTTTTTCTCCTATTCATTAGATAAGTTTGATCTTAAATTAAGAAATCCTGAAGTGCCCATTTTTATAATACTTTTACATTAAGTTTATGAAATATTTTAACTATTATTTTGCAGTATTGTCAGGAAATAAATAAACAAAAAATATTATATATATTTCATAAAAATATTTTTCGCTGGGTGAGTTTCGGATTTAAGAATTCTTATCACTGTCATAAATTTTTCAAAGCTATAGAAAGAAAATTAATTAATATGCTTAATATATATTTATATGTTTAAAAACAAGTTTTTATTAGAATTCAATATTTCAATAATAAGTTTTAATAATAAAACAGAAACTAATAATAAAGTCATTTATAAACTTGAAATAGTGTTATTTAAACAGTGTTCAGATTCACATTTATTTAATTAATCTAAAATATAATGAAATCCAATTTTCTAATTTGTAAAATTGTACTATGACTATCTCGGTGATATTTAATGATAAAATTTTCATTGGCAGGATTAACACAATTTAAATTATACTCTTTTTTTAAGCACCCTCTATAAGCTATATTAGCACGTAAGGTAGTTGCCATATTATTTTTTCCATTCATCAGTTTTAAAGACATATCTAGGTACCACTATAATTTTTTTTAAAAAACTTTCAGAAAATTACAACAAGATGTTAATATTTATAATATTATTGGTTATTTGTACATTAAATGAAAGATATAAAAAAAACAATAATTTTGAAAACATTTAGACTTTTAGCTTATTACTAAATAACAAATTTTAAATTACTGGCTATTGTGAATAAAATATGTACTTTAACATTATTTATGTTCTTGATAAATTACTCAATTTTTATTGTACATTCCATATAATAGTAAATTTTTCTTTTTTAAGCCAATACTTATTACACAAATAAAATAAATTATTCCAATAACATATTTTTCAATTTTAGAACTTTGTGAGAAATAGTAGAAAACGTTTTAATGCCAGTACACATAATTATATTATTTAATATTTAAGCTAATAATAAATTATAACGCAGCATAATAAATAACCTAATAAAAAAATCAGTAAAAGCTATTTGAATAAAAACCTATTACGTTTAAATAGTAACTATTTTTTCAACAGGTTGCATTAATACAACCTAATGAAAAATGTGTTGTAAGCAATTTAAACTCAGTAAATAATTTCTCTACCTGGAGAACTTCCATAAATAGTAAGCACTATTTATGAATAGCAAATGATAAAACCAAGAAAACAACCAGCGTCTACTCTAATATATATGCTTAACGAAGCAAAAAAATAATTTTCATTTCCCATTGTTCATTTATCATGATATATAACTCAAAACTTAAATTCTAAATAGTTTATACTATTTTAACTATTTAGAATTAAAGTTCTGAGGTATATTTCCTACAACTGAGCCACAATAAACTCCTTATAATTAACTTTTTTAAATTTATGATGGTAATATTTTTTTATTAACCTACTAAAAATTTTGTAGAAGTAATAATTTAAATAGATCACCAAAATTTGATTTGGGTGTTAAGCTGACAGTCCAAGATTGATTCTTTTAAAGGTACTTGTTAAAATAAAATCCCCAATTGCTGAAAATAAAACTGCTTCCACACAATAAAATTACTGAAAAGGCTGTAAGACAAATAATCTATTTTATTTTATACCTACCTCAATGAAGTTAGCGAAAGATCTATAGTTAATAATGTAAAAAAACAAGTATTTTAAAAAAGATAGCAACCTAATATTTCCTAGATAAGAGCTTTTATATTATAATCAACTGGCAAGAGAGGGAAGCTACAGAAGAATAAAAATTTAAAATGTATTAAGGGAACTTTACAGCAATTAATGATAACCTTGCAATTTGATTTTCTGTGTCATTTCATACGATTAATCTTTCCATACTACATAAAATTTTCCTATATTGAGCTTTTTACCACTTCAAGATTGACAAATTATCTCACCAATTTAGGAAATTCAACTCTTTTTAGCAGAAGTTGGTAAAACTATATTTTAGGGTGCCCCCTTGGCAAACATGATGATTTTTGTTTGGCTATCAATTTTATAGGCGATTTTTGTGGGCATAGGACAATTAATTGCTCTGTTATAATCAGAATACGATTAGGTTTTGCCCAGATTGGCGTTCAATAGTGATCACAACTTGGCGAGAACCAAAGGGGCACCCTAAAGTATAGTCTAACCAACAGGGTAAGGGTCATATTAAAACGACAAGTGCAGTCGTGCAGTTTAAGATTTTATTAAAGAGTAATAAAACTATAAAATAATGTGAGTGAATTCAAACATAAAATCATATAATAAATATATCTGGTATGTCAAAATCATAATATAAATTAATGACAAAAATTTGTTTTTGTAAAATGATAAAAATCATTAAAAATGTCTTAAACGGAAAAAACTAGAAATCAATTTTGAATGAATTCTGTTTAACAGTATTCCAGAGATGATTTAAGTACCTGTTCAGCACTAAAATTTTGGGACATTTAAAGTAAAAGCGCATTAAAAAGGAAAACCACAGAAAACTTAAAATCGAAAATAAGGAGCATTAAATAGTAAGAACAGAAATTAGAAATTTTTTGATGCCAGGTTCATACCTGGTCTTATAATAACTAGATTTATTAATTATGAATAAAACAAATTCTTAATTTTTAAAACTCTAATCGTAACTATCTTGAAAGATTAGTAAATATATTATAGAATTTTGATTGTATTGATTTTTATGAGGATATAATAACGAATAATGTTTCAACTATTTTAATAGTTGGCGTAAGCAAAACATTCAAGCTAATGCAGAAAACAAGTTAAAAATATTGCTTTTTGCTTAATATATTTAGATATGAAAACCTAAGCTTAAATTTGGAACTAATATTTCAAGTTTCATTTGAAAAGTCAATATTTATTAATCCTTAAAAGACAAAGACCGAAACGTCACAAATCTAAACAAATATCAGTCAAAGATCTACTTACGGAAGTATTTCCCAAATATCTTTCAATTTTATATTTTCTGATATTTAAGTTGTTACGTTAATTGACGATTTACTTTCACAACTTTGAATTATTTATAAGTTAACTTAATAATTATTAACTCTACGAAATGACTCTGTTTCATTTTGGTAATTGCATAGCTCTTGCTTATGCTCCGTACTTCATGACTTATAAATTTTCTGGTCTGTAAGTAATCTCTCATTTATTTACTTAAAGATAGTTATTTTAATCTTAACCCATAAGCAAGTTTTTCATAAAGTAATTGAAAATCTCTCAATATATATGTATATTTTTTCAAGTAGTAAGTTTTTTGGTATTATTCTTTGTACTCGTATTTTTGTAAGTGTTTGAAACAATTAAAGAGTTTGCATTAGATTTTTTTTTTTTTTTTTTTTTTTTTTTTTTTTGACAGAAATGTTAACATCGAAATTATATATTTCTGCTGAAAAGTTTATGAAGTGAAAATAAATTTTAAAAAAAGTGTCTTGAAACGGTATTGCTAGAAAATGTTATTCTTCAGTTAATTATTATGATGTATTCCAATGTAATTTTAATATGAATGCAAATTTTTATCTTTCTTCATTAAATAACTAAATTATTGATTTCACTGTGTTAGTGAAGTAATTAAATTATTCCTACTGAAAGATGTAATATTTTACACAAATAAGTGTTTTTCTCATAGTTTATATCAGTTACAGATAGAAGTTAAATATCCAAAATAGTTTATTATTTGGTTCTTATGTGTTATTCTGCCAACTTTTTTTTTCCAATATATATATATATATATATATATATATATATATAAAAGTTCTGTTGCTAAATGTTAAAATTTTAATCATTTTTTTCAAGATATAAAGGAAAAAATACAGAGTAGTTTATCAATTTGTTTCAATCTATAAGTTAAAATTTAAGTAATTGGAATATAAGTTGAAAATTAACATAAATATAAAACTTACATTTGCTAAAAATGAAAATAAATAAAAATGTAAAATTAAACATAATAAAACTACTGCTAAACTGTAACATGTGGTCCTAAATCATAGTTTTTTCATTAACTAACATTTAATAAATAATGAATAGAATAGAAATTAAAATTGTGTCAAAGTTGAAATTAAGAATAAAGCTCAAATACCATTAAGTTTAATTACATAATTTTCTAAGTAGACTACAATTCATATTAAAAAAAGTGAGTAGAAAATTCTTCAAAGGAAGTAGACCAAGCTGATATTTATATGGTTATTTCTCTAAACTCAATTTAAGAATTCACGAGTTCAAAGCCTAGATCATGTTTGAAACTTGTTGCAGTTTTGGAAACCACTTTAAAATGTACATCTTAAACTAATTTGCATAAGAATGCAAAAAAAAAAAAGAAAGAAAGAAAGAAAATACCTATCGAGTGTAAAGAAACCAAATTAGAGAAAGAAATGTATAAAAATAAGAATGTGAAGACAGTTAAAAATATATATAAGATCTATTTGATTTTCAGCATTTCATGATAAACTCTCAAATTATGCAAAACATAGTTAAATGATTTATAATAAAGACTTTCATTGACTTTTATTTAACAATTTTAGGGACATTTTAATATTTTTTTCAATTTATGATCAGAAAAAATATTTTGACACTATTTAATTTACCAATAAATAAGAAAATAACATTTTTGTTTTCCAAAAAAAGTAATCTCACAATTGAATATTTATAAAAGGATATGAAAAAATAGCATTTGATGTTATTATTTAAAACTGTATACAAAATTCATGTGATGAAAATCCTGTAAAAAAATTAAATCTATTGATATAATAAAACAAAATCACATATATGTAAGGCATGTGGTATATTTGAACAATTCTGACCTCCATTTGTTTTTATAGTTTTGTGAAAATCAAAGTAGCATAAAAAAAAATTATAAAAACACTGATCTTATGTATTAATTTCAGGAACTTGTCTACTTGTCTTTATATATATATATATATATATATATATATATATATATATATATATATTACATTATTGTCATGGTACAGTTTTGAAATCAATTTTATTTAACATGGTTTTATATGCAACTTAACAGAAATTTCATTTTTAATACATATGGTGATATTATCTAAAATTCACATGATTAAATTATTTTAATAATTTTTGTTAGTAAATGTGAAATTTAATGATAATTGATATATTAAGTTAGTCATTCATCAATAATGTAAGTTTTTTATTAGAATGCATGAATAAATACACTTTTTATCTTTGGATTTTTTTTTTTTTTTTTTTTTTTTTTTTTTTTTTTTTTTTTT
>JAPDSC010146178.1:265113-286154 GCA_026290005.1 Latrodectus geometricus | reverse complement strand
TTTTTTTTTTTTTTTTTTTTTTTTTTTTTTTTTTTTTTGTATTGGGATAACTACATATTCTATTTTGTTTGGCTAAATTGCTAGTTGTACAAATCATAATAGTTATGCTCATTATTTTGCTAAGTTTGTGAAGAAATTTCTTTTGAATACTAATAATACATATGTTAAAATTAGGTAAACAAAAATTATAAGACATTTTTGTTTCAAATCTATTTACATTGCTATGTAGGAAAAAAAGGATAATATTATTTACATCAGTATAATATTCAATTTTATGTTTCTTCTACAAAAGTTAGTAAATAATTGAATTTGATCAGTAAGATAAGATTGATAATTGAATTGATAAGATATAAAAATGTTAGATGCGCGTTCTGCTTACATTAATTTTGTTTCTTACTTTAAGGTTTAAATTTAGTAATAGAATCTGGAAATTTATGAAAAAATTTATGTATATCTCTGAGAAGATATTGTTCCCATTTTATAATAGTGATGGAGTTTGTTTGTCAGTCTCAAGAGATATTTGGATTGTAACTTAGAATGAACTAGTTTTTCATGATTCACTAATTCACTCCTCAGTGAGAAATTTAAAATATTCCTTGAAAACTAATTAAATTTTAACTGCAAATTAAATAATAGACAAATACGAAAAAGAAAAAAAAAACATTAAAGATAAATGAATCTTTATTTAGTCACGAAAAAAACATTATTAATATAAATTAATACTATTATTATATATAACTCTAATATGGATACAGTTCTAATTATAATTAAAAAAATTACTATACAAATTTCATTTATCCTATTTTTCTGCATATAATCCACAATGGTATATTATACCCAAGACCTTGTTTGAGTAAAAAAAAAAAAAAAAAAAAGTGTTGCATAATCTGCAACACTTCAATTTTTCCTGCTTGTAGTTGAATATATATGTATCCCTGATAATCTGTTGTCACATGAAATAAAAAATACAAATATAAGTTCTATGATTAAAATATAATCAATTGTCCAGAATGAAAAACTCTAACTGTGTGAAAAACATTTTATTGAATTCTATTTGGATCCATTTTTTTGCAAAGTGCCAATAAACTGAGATGTAAACACCAGATCAATCATGGAAAGTGATAATTCCAAGAAGATTCTAGTAAAACTTACTGGTTTTTTGTTTTTAATAACTTTTAAAGTGAGATTATATATTATAAAATTAAAATATTTGTTAATTAAATAAAAGAAATGAGTTATATTTGAACAGCAAATTGG
This sequence comes from Latrodectus geometricus, assembly GCA_026290005.1. NCBI lineage: Eukaryota > Metazoa > Arthropoda > Arachnida > Araneae > Theridiidae > Latrodectus > Latrodectus geometricus. The sequence continues at coordinate 284,897 of JAPDSC010146178.1, read as the reverse complement.
ATACATTTTTTCTTTTGTGATGTGCATGTTTTGTTTCTCTACATTAACACCTTTTTCCCCCATTTTTTTATTTGCCTTATAGTTTTAAATCAGCTGTGTAACTTATACATTTTCACTTCCACATGATGATATATGAACTTAAACATTTTCAGAACAAAACAGGTCAAGACAAAATGAAGATGGCCAATAACATATATAATATCTTTCCAAATGAACTGAATTTGTTCTTGAACTTAGTTGCACTAAACTGATTACAGCTAAAATAAGTCAAAAGTCATGGCACAATTGTTCTTTATTTTATAAAACATATCTAGGATTTCTTCAAGATATATTGTAAGCTTTTCTGGTGCCAAATGTTTTTTTTTTTTTTTTATCTAGTTATCTGTGGCTACTTATAATTCGCATAACAAAATTTAAATTTTTTTAACATATAATCTGCAATCTCAAAAATTTACATAAATTGTGCACAAAATTACTGATTCTAAAAAATAAATTTATTAATTTTTAATATTTTATAGCTATATATTATTTTAAATTTTAATTTAAAAATAATATATGGCTTTATTTATCAGAAGAAAGTATTTCTTTTTTTCATTGCATATTTCTCCTGCTTTTGAAAAAACTTTTTCATATAGCACTAATGTGGCAGGAATGCACAATAAATATTTTTTCTATATTCTCCCTATATTAGGGGACTTTCTAGTGTTTTAACTTAATTTATATGTAAAGCTCCTTAAAAGGAGCTTTATCTATAAATTAAGTTTAAAATTTGATAACATTCACAGATAAAATAAAAATATTTTAGTTAAATAATGAATTGTCATTATATACAAACAAAATGAACTAGAATACCTAGGTATTACATATTAACCAAAACTATCAGACACCAGAGTTGTACAAAGGTGTCACTAAGTTTTTTGATTTTCTGAACCTGCTATTTTAAGCACCTGTAATATGCTCCCTTTGACAAACTGGCATGCATATAATTAATTACTGTTAAATACAATAAATTAATAATTTGATTTGAATACAGCAATACCATATTGGCAAAATAATAAAGTTCTAATTGCATTAGCAAAACAAAAGTAGGATAGCTATATGCTGGTAAGACATAGCAGAAAAATGAATTTAAAGAAAATACCGCAAGTATTTTAAATGAATGATAAATATGATGATGAGAAAAATTACCAGAAACAGTACTAAACTAAGAATTATCAGTATTAAATTGATCAGTACTAAACTGAGAATTTAAAAGTACTGGATACATAAATTTAGTTTTTCTGGAGCAACAAATATGAATAAAAACTTCAATATTTTCAATTGCATTTCAATGTAATGAAAAATTGGTGACATTTGTTTAAATGTCTTAAAACATTGTTTTTGCATATTTTTGAGTTCCCTAAAAATCATGTAATTGAGAAAAATACACTATATTATTGAGATCTAATAAATAATTTGCTAAAATCCTACAAACCAATATGAGTTGGCATGATTTAAAATTTTTGTCCAAGTACAAGTGCACAATTATCTCATCAACATAATTATGTTGCCTTTTGCTGTAATCAGTTTTCAAAATTCCAATTATGCTCAAACTCAAATTTTAAACATTGCAATCTTCCTTTACTCCAAATTTCAAATATCAAAATTTCGAATATTTTATTAAAATTATATAATACAGAAGTATTAAATTAATACCTAGAAACTAACTTCACAAAGATTACATTTTTCGAAACTAATGTAAAGTAACTAAATATTATGGAGACAAGTGGATAATAAAACTAAATCAGTAATTTAAGTAACATAATTTTTATGAAAATATGTTTTTAATTAATCAGGCTGTGGCACCTTAAAAAACATCAGTATAAATACTATAAAAGAGAATCAGGCATTAAAGAGAAATTAATAATGTAAATAACATACATTTTTATGAAAACTCAGATTTTAATTAACTTTGCAGTGGCACCCAACTTAAAAAAGATCAGTATAAACACAGTTTTTCCCTGTGACAAACAGGTAATAAAGCTAAATTAATAATGTAATCATGCATATTTATGCAAAACTCAGATTTTAATTACCTGAGAATGAATTTGAATTTCAAAAAAAACATTAGTGAGAATGCAATCTAATCCCAGAGAGAACCTGACAATAAAGTTAAGTCAATAACATAAATTTTTATGAAAACTCTTATTTATAATAAACAAACATTTAAACTCATATATTACATAAGACAACAATATTAATCAAACATATGAATTAAAAGTAATCACCTAATCATCACTTCCTCTCAAATTGTCTCTGCATTGGTTGGACATTAAACATTTTATAGCTCCTGAAAATTCTCCCATGATGTCATTGGAATGATTACTCCTCCATATATACTCTGCGAAGTATGAATCAAATTGAACTAACACAGTATTTGTACCCTGAAGAGATCTCTTAGTTGCCAACCTGTGTTTAGGTCTTTAAAAGTCAAAATAAGATTAAGTGTTAAGTGTATGAAGCCTTTACCTGAGAGACAGTCTTATAATTTCTATCAGTCTGCTATTACAGAACTTGGACAAATCACTTCATAAACTTAAAATAAGTCTATAAATAAATTCAAGTTTAATTATATGAAATTTATTCTCACTGTAGTTGCAGGTCATTTATTTTTTATTCCATAAAGATTGTGATAGTATAACAATCTTGTGTCATTTAGCTATTGTGATTGTTTTACCTGAGCCATTAATGAAAAGCTATATATATAAATACAGTGGTGGTGACGTTTCCATGTTATAAACCAGCATTAATTTTCATAAGTTTTCATGTGAAGCCAGATGGAAATTTCAGTTTTTAAAACTTTTAAAATTTTATATTTGTATCAAGAGTGATAAAGTTCACAAAAATATCCTAGTAGTCCTTATTCTTTACTGTAATGGCAAAACATGATCAAAAGTTGCAACTGTCAAAATAACTTAATTTTCTTTACAATATCATAGGTTTAAAACTATATTGTTGTGTTTATATGCTGGTATTTAGATTTAAGGTTCAAATTAAGGCTTTGATGTACATCAGTACTAGAAACAGAGAGAAATTTAATTTTGGACGTGCTTCTAAATTAAACCACTTAATTAATGCTTGCCAAGCAATTAATTGTTCAAAATTTAAAATTATAAAAATAATAAAGTTATTTTATATTGTTAGAAATTTATATCATTATATTATGTTGTTATCAATAATATGGTTTGAAAACTATATGAATAATGTTTTAAGACTAACATTATTCATATAGCTCTATTGATGGAAATAAATTTTAATTTATATATTTCATTTTATAATATAAATCAAAATTAACTTCCATCTATTATATTGGTAGAAATAAATTTTGATTATGATATATCATTATCAAAATTTATTTCCATATTTGAAATACATTTGATAGTAGCAAAAAATTCATTGAATGGTAGTGAAAAATTCAAGTAATTATTCTACAATGAATTTTGTGGTGGAAAACTTATGGTGACAACTTTCTGAAAATTTTGTTAAGGATTTTAAGTATACATTCTGATTCTGGGAAAAGTATCAAGAAATAACAAAACAAGCACTTTCATTTATTTTATTTATTTATTTATTGAGAAATTAATATTTTGTTTAATTTGTCGATCTCAGAAATTCACTATGCTTTTGATCAAGCTCCAATGCTCGGTAGCTTTACACTGCTTCTTATTAAGAACAATAAAATGAAGTATCATTTCCCTGCAATGATTGGGAGGTAACAATATTCTCCCTTACGGGGTTACTGGAGCTCTGTTGGTTGGGAGCATGTCCATGTTAATCTGTGGTGTCCAAAATCCTTCCATGGGTATAGTTTGGGTGTGGAGAGAAGGATGCCAGTTTGTATCTAGTTTTAAATGATGTTTGTTACCATTTGTTTCTCAGTCACATACCAAGCAGTGGTTCTGAATAACATTTTATGTAATACAATTTATTATATATTAATAACATTTAAGGTGGAAAATAAAATATAAAAACAATTATTCATAAATGAAAATATATTTTTTAATAAATTTTTGAGCCAATATAAAATATGTAGTATGATTAAGAGTAAAGTATGATTTTATGGACTTAAAAATGTGCTAGTTTTCTTATGGCTGTTAGTTCTTCACATATGGTGCGTTCACTGGAATATTATGTGAAGCATACTTTCTAAACATTTTTCTTTATTTGACAATGCGAAATTTAAATCAAATTATGCTACTTTAATGTTTATTTAAGATAAAATATTTTTTTTCTTAGAAGGTACCTGATTTCATTCAATAGTTAAATTATGTTAAATCTAAGCAAAATTTATATTTCAGTTTTCTTCAAATAAACTGTAAGAAATTAAAACTGATTTCATTTTATTATCACTTTAATTATTTATTTTTAGGGCAGAATATGGCGTTTTTTGGAAATGCATTCAAGCTGGTGCAATGTATTTGTTTACACAACTCTGCAAAATGCTTGCATTAGCTACATTTTTCCCTGCTACTGACTTATCAGGTCTTGGCCGTATGGAAACTATAACGGTATATTTATTTTTATATATAAGTTTGGTTATTATAATTACAAAGATAGCATTCTAATGAGAATGAGCTATATATAATAGAAAATATTCTTTCTTTTTGACCATTTAATAGCTTTAAATTGTTAATTATGTACTAATAATATTTATTTGCAGAATAATTGTTCTATATTATGAAATAATATTCCACATCATTAATGTAATACCAATCAGCTATACATAGCTAAATGTTTTGTCATTAAGTTTTTATAATACTGCTATGTTATTTTTCATATTAATAACCATTTCATTAAACTGTTAGTGTTAAAATTGGAAATATGTATGTATGCATTTTCTTAACACATCAACATGTCTTACAATTATATAATGATTTTATCCAAATCCCTTCTAGAAAAATGTTATGTGTGACTTATTGTACAATGCTTATTTAAAGATTGTAGCTTTATTATTGTATATACACTAAAATAAAAGTGTAAAAATCTTTTGTTTTCTACACTTTATATAATAAGATAACCACAAGGTATATCATCATATTATATATGATATGCCTTGTGAGACTGCTAACAGATATTTACTTACATTAATAATATCAAATATAAAATCTCATCAAAAAACAATTTTTAATAAATTTTTTTAGAAATCAATTTTTTAGCAATAATAAAACAGTTAAAATGTTGATTAATGTTTTAGTAAAAATTCACATAAAAATTATTTCAATTACTGCTTAATAACCTTTCTGTACTGAAAATCTCTGTCATAAAATCTGGTTTCTGAATGGGTTGTACTACAAACCTTTAATTCAATAGTTCATGTGTTTGACTTTTCCCCTAAACTTGATTATTTTTAGCAACTTAAATCATAAATCCAGATGTGTTTAATCCTCATGAGCAGAAAGTGATAATAGGGCAAAAGGTAAATCAGAATCAGTCTGTTATGAAAAAAAAAAAAAAAAAAAAATTCAGTGACCTACTAATAAATGTCTTAGGTGATTAAAAATACTAAAGCCTGCAAAATTATATTTTAGCAAATAAATGAATTTTTAGTTACTATGTATAAAGAAGTTTTATTGTTAGTTTTTTGCAAGTACTTAATTCTTGATAAAAATAAATTCACTTCTACAAAATTTAAAGTTTCAAACATTTTCTTTTTATGTAATTACTGATTAATTTGGAGTGTTTCATAAATTTAAATATTTATGCATGAAACTTATGAACATCATTGAATTTGAATCAGTATTTTAATTTTATTCTAAGTTATTTTAATGAAATTTTTCATTTTTTAGTGTTAAGACTGAAAATATAATATTTATAATGAAAACGCAGTCTTACTACTGATATTGACACAATGTTGAAAAAAAAAATGTTTTTATTGCATATTTTTTTATACTAAAATGGATTTGTTTTCATTTATGTTCATTAATTCTGTTATATTAATACTATAGCATTAGGTGAGTTATAAAAGTTACAACTGATTTTACTTTGTGACATATATAAAAAATTTATAACATTAATAGGCAGAACCATAAGCTACTTAATAATTTCTAAAAATTACATATAAAAAAAAATAATTTGAAACTGTAAAAGAAAAGCAAATAGATTATAGAATATGTCCTTTTAACTTAGAAGTTTAAAACGAATTAAGTCTTATGAATCTCTAGGGCTCATAAAGATATCTTTTAAATGTTTTGTTGGCAACATTATTGATGGTTTAAGTAAGATGTAATTGTTAATGTATTGCTTATGTAAGTTAAATCACAATTGAAATTTGTTCATTTATATAATACTAAATCTGTTTCATTTCTATATTTTATTTGTTAAAAATCTACTTATCTATATGTTAATGCATTAATCTTCTAGGAAAAAAAACATATAAAATTTCAAAACATCAAATATACTAGAATTTTGACTAAAAGAATAAGTACTTGAGTTTTTAAAAATTTTTAGGTACACCAATGACAAGTAACCATGTTATTGTTCTTGTGATACAAAACTGCACAGCATGATTTATTGTATATTGATTAAAGAAATAGTAATCTATTATTTTTAACATGTAAATATATTTTGTATGTATATATCAAGTAGCACTAAATTTAGTATATCTTCACTTCTGACTACACAATCAAAAACATTCAATATTTCTTAATAAAAGCATAAGTTCATATAACTTGTAGAACTTAAAATTGACTCCTGGAAAATATTCAATTTTTATAATTTTGTGAAAATTAAATTTTTGATGAAATGGTGGAAAAACTGAACTATTAGTTATTTGTGATCCTAAAAGATAGCAATTTGGTTGATATTGTTTAAATAAAATGCAGAAGTGTCTTTTGTTGTTATCTAATTCATTTATATGTATTAGATTTTGACTCTGTTTTTTAAAAAATTTCATTGTTTCATAAAATTTAAGTCATTACGAACATCTGTATGATTTCAAAATTATTATAATGACTAGTTTAATTTTGTTTACAATAAAAGGTTCTTTTTATTTTAATTTATTATCCATCAGACAAAATTGTCACTTGTGTGGAATATGCTGTTACTATTCTCATTTTTAAGCATTCTATCGAATGTGAATTTTCTGTGAACAATAATTTGATTGAAAATTAAACGATCAGTCAATTGTGACTAAGTGCATCATTCAGGATCTTACCCATAACATATGAGGCATCTCTTGTAAAATAATTAAAAGACCTACTTAGTTCTGTTATTGCTGCCAGACAAAAGTATAAGCTTTATTTAGGTGAACTAAAAATGGACAAATGAAATGCTTTTGAAGAAATTATAAATTGAAAATCAAATAGCAAAGTTTAAATGATAATATAAATAAGCTTAAAAAATCTACAATAGAATATATTGAAGAAATGAAAAGAATAGGAAAACTGATATTAATTATAAATCAAACGTCTTAACATAATCCCTCAGTAAAGCCAATCTTATTATTCAGTTTTAATCGTGAGTTAAAAGCAGTTTCATTGTTTGCAAGTTAGCCTTTTCTAATAGCAATATTTGGTGTGTATGTGCATATGTGCTTGAGAGTGTAAAGAGAAAAAAATCAAGAAATGTGAAAATCTAGAATATATGAGAAATTCTTGTCTAGATAATACAATAATAAGTCTAGAATATGGATATAAATAAATAAATAACTTTAGAATATAGCTATGAATAATTTTGTGGTTTATAAATAAACAAACAAAAAAACTTAAATTATTAAGCAATTAAAAAGAAAAGAAGAAATTATTAGCCATGTAATACGTGCATAATCTTTTAATTTATTTTTAAAAGTGACAATTGTATTTATTTTATTTTCATTAAGTTTACTTTAAAAGATTGCTTTAGATATCAAGAACTCAATAATTTAGTAGAACAGAATCTCATGAAAAAGAATAAAATCTTTTAAATTACTCACATTATTTAAAACGTGCAATTTAGTAATGCAAAGAATTTTGGTTACTGAAATGAAATTCTTTCTATAATAGCAGTTGATTCATTGAAAGCTTTAAAAACAATTCAATCGAATTCTAATTTAAATAAAAATATTAAATATTTATTTTTGTTATTTAAAAATATCTTATGAACATAATTGTATACATGTTTGTTTGGCTAAAAAATAATTAGTAAACTAACAGTATTTAATGTGTGAACGCCAATAGCTCCTAGAAAAATTTGATGACTCCTAGAATTTGTTTCTTTAGAATCAATTAACCCTTTAAAAAATCCAAATTTATTAAAACTTTCTTTGCCTTGAAAAATTTACAGAAGTATAAATTTCTATTTCATGTATATAAGAATACATTTAGTGCCTATTACATTCAAGTAAAATTATAATGGTGAGAATTCACACCCAACTTATGTGAAATGTAAATGAGAAATTCATATTCTCATTTTATCTTTAAAAATTCAGTTAATATTTATATCTAATGTATATTTTATTTTCTATAATTGATACCTATTAATAATTTCATTTTATCTAAATTTGTACTTTTAGACTGAAGTTTAAAACTTACGTCAAGTCATAAAAAACAATTTATTGTATAAATTTTTTTAAAAAAATATTCAGTTTTATTTAAGAATATAATTTATCAAATTTTGATAATTTTCATATTAAGTGTTGCCTATAAATTAGCAATAAAAGCTTTATTTCTTCAATTTTAAGATGTTTTTAATTTTTTTTCTCTGGAATTTATTTAATAACTATTTTTTTAATAATGGAATAATAACATTTTATGCTAGAAAGATTAGAATAAGGTACTAAAAAATTAGGCTATGATTGTTAATTTCAGTTGATGTATAAAGCCTTTGAAATCTAGCGTGGAAATGATTAAAAGGCAACTACAAACAACTGTGAGCAATATATTAACTTAATGTGGACAGAATAGCTGTACTATGTCAGCATGCAAGACAAATCACATCCATTTTTGCAAAAAAAAAAAAAAAAAAAAAAAAAAAAAAAAAAATCATTTTTGTTCTTAAATAAAAGTTATAAATTCTTTTTTTGTAGGTAATGAAATTAGATTTACATTTGATGAATGTTACATTTGACAGAAAATTGTTATTTCTTCATGTTTTAACCCGTAGATGTAATATCAAAATCCATTAAATATCCTTTAAGTACTATCTAATACATCTTGGCTGTTACAAGTTTACCAATCTGTTGTATCAACTCAACCATCTATTCTTCACAGATCGGACATTACACCATTTTGTCCTTAGAATTTGTTCTGGTGTATTCTGTACCTCCCCAGTAAAATATTTACATGTTATTTGCCACCAGTTACCTCTAGATCACAGATGTTTTCAATTGTCAGCATTATTTTAAAATACCATCTCAACCAAATCACCCCTTACATTCTATGAGAAACTCCTCTGATCTTATATAACTTTATAAAGTATTCAATTATCACATCTTACCTTTCATGCATCATACAAAATTATCTCTTACCATTTTAGGCCTGCATGACTTGCAAACTAAAATATCTAATGCATTGATAAAATATTCTCTTAATTAAATCTGTAACCCTGTATATCATGTAAACATAATGGTTACAGCTACATTTGTCTTCCAACAGAGCTTTGTTTCTCACCACTACCAGTTTTTGTCTTACTTTCCAGTTTAGATATATAGTTCTAGAGCAGTTGAGTAATGTTGGTTGTAGTATTATTATGGGAGATATTACTTACCGTTATCGATTCCATATTACCTTTTCTACATATGCTGCAGAGACAATGGCTAAAGCATTTGAAGTTCATAAAAGTCTTATTTTAATGTTTGTCTAACAATTTTTTTTATTTATTTCATAAAATTATACCTTTATGTAAATATTAATCATACATTTTTCTTCTGGTCTTTTATTTTAAATGAAATTATTTTATTCATAGGAACTTCTGAAAAATACTGTTGATGTAGCAGATTTAATTGGACTTCATGTTGTTATGACTAGATTTGCTGGAAAAGGTGAAACTAAATTCCTAGTTGCTGGATTAGGATGGGCTTCTGCAGAACTTTTAATGACAAGACTGGTTCCACTATGGGTTGGTGCAAGAAGTGTAGAATTTGATTGGAAATACTTGCAAATGAGTTTTGATTCTAATATAAGTTTGGTGAGTATTGCTTCAATAAATACAATTAATTTTAAAACAGTTCATATTCAAAATTTTTAATTTTGCTGCCATACAAAATTCTTTGCCAATTAATTTTGCTTCTGTGTTACAATTGTACTGAACTCACCAGCTTTCATAAGCTGTAGCTTTCATTAAAAAACACATAGCTTTCAAGAGAAAATTGCATTTTGCTAAAATAATAAAATGTAATACTTATTTCCTTATGAAGTTTTTTTACAAAATTATTAAATATTAAAGTTTAGAGTTCTTTCATTTGTATTTCAACACCTTTCTTACTAATACTATATTGGGGAATCATTACTCATCTTGTTATGGGAAAAATTTTTTCCAAGAATTGAAAAAATGGTTATTAGCAATATCGTTTTTAAAAAAAGTTGCGCTGTGGAAGTTTAGAAGGTAATATGAAGTCCTAAACTTTTATCTTTATTTACAATGATTATGCATAGATGACAATTTTAAAAGGGAAAAAATATAGCACTCTTTAACATTCTTGAACTAAGAAGAGTTCTAAGATGATATATATTCCACCTCAATACTCTTCTCGCTTAAAGAATGGAGTTGTGATTCTTTTCTTTCTTTTAAAATTGTTATCTATCTCTTGCTGAGAGTAAAGAAAGAAAATTGCATCATAAGATCCTCTTCTTTCTACATTCTCAAAATTTTGAAAAAAAAATTTTTTTTTTTTTTTTGCTAATTGTAGTATGTGCTCCAACATCTACCAATGCAAAACCAATAGAAAATACACATTATATTTAATGACTTCATAACTAAAGATAATTTTCTAGCATTCTACATTTCTCATTTCATGTTTCAAAACAACATCTTAAGCAAAGGAGAGTATAATATATTAAATATCGTTCAAAAATAGTGAACATTGTTATTATATCTAATCTTAATTAATCATCCTTTGATGATTAATTAAGTTTAGGTGCATGTTTTCTACTGGAAACTTGCTTGTGATACTTGATGAGCTTTGCCCTTTAGTCTTAAATAATTTTTTTAACACTCTAACAGAATATTATTTATTGAAGAATTTTCGATGTATAATTTTCAATTACATTCCCATCATGATCTTTTAATAAATTGATAACTCTTTTCTGTCAAATTCAAATACTAGTTGTATTAATCTGTGTCTTACATATCAACATTTTGGCATAATAATTATGAATAAAAGAAATTAAAGAACTAGATCTCATTATCTAGATCTTTAGATAAAAAGAACTAGATCTTTAGATAATTTTTTCATTATGTAATTGCTGAATTATAAAACAATCTTTTTTCTTTGAAAAGTATGTTACCATTGAATGAATTTATTCTCCCCCCCCCCCGTAGTGAAATAAATTCATATGAATAGATTAATTCTCTTAAAATCTTATTTTATTTTATTGAATGGTTACATTTACTTTGTTGTGTTACCTGAGAATCTTAAAACAACAAAGATAAATAATATGCATTGTTGCTCATCCTTTCCATAATCATTTTTCTTCCTTGAATCAAAATAAATGACATGAGATTTCATTTGTTTGATTCAAGGATAACAGGTCACTGCTTTATTTGAAAATTTCATTTTCAAAATTCATGACTTTCAATATTTATTCATGATGATATCAACAATATGAATGTTAAAAAACTATTCAGAACATTAAATTGCTTAATTTTTAAGTTTTCTTATATCACCATTGATCATGTTTGGATTGTTCTTTGCATTGAAAGGTCCCAAAAAATGAATCCAGCCAGATTTATTCCTTCCACAATGCCCATTTTTTTAGTGGATACTTAGGAATGTTTCTAATTTTCTTTAATTATGATATGTGCATATTAACTACCATCTAATAAAAAACCTCATAGAATCAGGATCATCTGTCTCGAGTATACTATTTAGTGTACCACAGCCTTCAATTATTAAACTGTCTATTGTGTGGTAGAAAAATCTATCAGTTTGGAACAGCAAATTTATTAAATTTTTTAAAATAGGCAGCAAATTTTCTAACTTATGATAATTTGTGAAGGTTAATTGATTGAAAAATGATTGACTTAGAAAGGATATTATTGTAGAATTTTTATCAATTAAAAATTTTATTTATTCTGGGTTACAAAGAATAATGTGCAAACTAATGAGTTAATTAAGAAAAAAATATTTCTTTTTAATTTTGGTAAAAATTTTAGGATGAGCATGTAAAAATATAGGACTCAAGTTCTTAAAACAGATTTTAAAATAGAACATATTTCATGTGTGTGTTCTATTTTGATTTTTTATATTATAATGTATATGATATAATAATCTACTGCAATTTTTAAAGTAATTGCTATTCAGGTAATTTCTCTTAAAAATTATATGCAATTTATCATAAATTTTATAATTTTTATCCAACTTGGTTAAATATATTTAAAATAGGCTAGTTAAAACAATTACATAAAATTATCAAACCAAAAAGAATACATGTTTATTTGTCTGTTGAAATGCACTACAAACTAGTTCCAGTTGAATAAGCCTTTACACCCAAAAAGTGATATACAACCACAAATTTCATTAAGGGCTTACATTCTGTTAATATTAAACCAATGAATATATTTTTATTTGCACACATTTTTATATTTAATTTAGGACTAGTACAATAAAATTAATCTGATAATTAATATTATGTTTGTAAATAATGATGAATGTGGATAAGTTGCAACTATTGAGAATCTATAAAGATTTTATATTTATTGCTAAGTGTAAATAATAATAAGAGTAATATAATGTTCTCAAGTATACTATTTAGTGTACCACAGCCTTCAACTATTATAGATTTATAAATTCAATTATGATACATTTATAATGGCCATCAATTCTCATTTTAATCAAGAAATAATCTTTAAAAATACTAATTTTTATTTACTTTATATTTATATCAAAGATTTAAAAATCATAATTGAAATTTCTGTGTGATAATTATCCATGTAATTTTGTTTTGTTTGTTAGTTTAAATCACATGCACTTCTTTGGTAAAAATTTTAAAAGACAAAATGTCTTGCTGTTTGTAATGAAAAATATTTTATAATTAAACTCCTCACTAAATACAATTTTGTATGTGTTATGATTAATATGTGAACTAAGAAAAACATGTAATAAATACAATTTTGCCTATTTCCTTGATTTAGGCTGAAGTTTATTTTTTTACTCTCTCTTGATTTCTTGTTTTGACTTGCTCTCTGATGTCTCAGAAACTGATTGTCATATCAGCTATGTTTGGTAACCACACCCCTCTAAGCTTTTGTCTGATGCACTGTGACTGGTGTGAGATATAATAATAAGATCAACATTTTCTTTTAAAATTGTATAGATTGCTCTCATTTCATTTAAATAGATGACTATACATGGCTATATAGAACTCATTTGGTCAATAATTTTCCGGAAAGTGAAGACATTGCTAGCCATATTTTCAGACCTCTCAAAAAACATTAAAAGCTGGAGAGCAGCCTTGATGAACAAGTGGGAGCAAATTTTATTGGAAATCATTAATTTTTTTACTTTTAAAATGAAAAAAATCATTGTTTAAACATATATATGAGAAAGGACATAACTGTTATTTCATACCATCTGATAAGGGTTCTTCATGATTTAATGTGTGCGTATTTTAACTGCTGAATAGCTTTTTATTATTATAATTCAATACCTATAATAAAAAGCTATTCATTAATTATGTATTTGGTCCAATTTCACTGTAATCTCTTAGTTACAATCAATGAAATTCTCTTAATTCAGTGTATGCTATATGTTTCTTTTTCATAAGTTTAAAAACTTTAAATGTATTAGAATTTTTTGAATTCATATGATAAAAGTTTTATATATTTTTTCCCCCTTCAATCCCAAAAACATCTATTCTTAACACAACCATTTTATAAGAAATATATATATAAGCATAGTTATATACATTTTAGATATAGTTTTTAAGAATATGTTAATTTTTTCTTTTAGGTTCATCATATTACAACTGCAACTTTAGTTTGGCTTTGGGGGCGGCATGATCTCCGAAAATCTCACCTTCCTATAGTTATGATTTTATTAGCTGTGGGCTGTTACAGATCTTTAATTATAGAGTGAGTATAATAAAGTGAGTTCATTGAAATGAATATTTTAAATTATTATCTTAAATATTTTATTATTTTTTTATAGATTATTTCATTCCATTCTTGGATTAGGAGCTTGGTCTATTCTTGCTGTGAAGGCATCAAGTGCAATTTCTATAGCTCTAGTATCAATGCATATATATTTCAGTCTCACACAAGGACTTAATTCATATTAAATTTTGTACAATATTGTTTTGCACATAATTTATTAAATGTTTTCATAAGTATTGGATTATTTGCTCTTATATAAAATCATATTTTAGTAAATTAATTTTTAATAACTGAAAAATCTTGACACCTTTTAATATGCTAAAGCTTTACCAACCTTTCTATTGCTTAAAATTACACACATAAATAAAATATTTTATTTAGTGCAAACTTAAATAATGATTTTTAATTAATACAGGTTGAATACACATACAAATGGCCTGAGTTCTTAGCAAAAATTAATTTTTATATTGTATCGCACTAGTTATTTGTACTGTATATATATTTTCTTGATATTTTTTTTAACTTTTAATTTCTTTTTCTAAATAGAAATCGATTTTTTTTTTTTTTAAAGGGGCAGGATAGTATTTACAAATAAGTAAATGAAATACTTTGTGGGTGTGTTACTTTTCAAATTTTACATATAGCATAGCCATCAACTTGAGATTACTGTTATGGGTAATATTAAAGGGAATATGATATTTTAAAATTAGCAATATTTTAGAACAATGAAAATTTTATTTCTTTAACATATTGATTAAATCACATATAAAAGAAAATATTTAGTATGGAAGAATCAAAATTTTCTGCTGTAAAAATATTATCAATTTATTGTATTTCTTGAAATTACCAAATCTGTTTTATGTGTTATTTAAATTACATGTTATAATTATGTGCAGAATATTTAAGTTTCTATGGAGAAAGTTTACTGTTACAAATAACAAAGAATTAAACAATAACATTTAATTTTTAATAATAATTTTTAACTAATACAAAAACTAAGTTCAGGGCATGACAACCCCATGGGTCAAGGCCTACAAAGTCCATCTCTGTTTTCCTGACAGAAAACCCAGGGGTATGAAGCATGTCTTAGTTAGGTATTCAGTCTAATGTGAAACTCTGTTTTAAATACCCAAGCATGTTAGGTACTCAGTTTTATCAACTCACTGAAGAGATGAATGGCTGGGTGGACTTTGCCTAGACTGATAACGAAATCTCAACTAGTGCTTTTTGAATGTGAAGCATTACCACTATGCCGTCGGGACTCCAACTAATGCAAACTTTTTTTGAAAAAGAAAGATGTGTTGTAAACTAGGCAAAAATTTAAATTCTTATAAATGTATATAAAAAGCATTTATTTTTAAGTAAATCTGAATCATAACTAATGTTATTCTTTAATTTTTTAAAAAGTTGCTTCCAATCAAAATAAATTTAATCTTTCTTAAAACAGGAACTTATTAAGTTCATTTATTACTGCACTGTGCACTTAAATTTAACTTTGAACCACAAGTGCTAAAGTGACACAAGATTATCTTATAGTATTGAGCATTTATGTGTTCATCAAAATATGTTTAATTTTGATGAACACATAAATGTTTATCAAAAATGGCATTTATAACTTATGCATTTATAATTATAACACTTTTATACAATTACATGTAATGAACTAAAATTACTCATGATTTGATTATTGTAGATGAAAGTTTAACTTCAGACAAAGCACTCTCAATGTATAACAAACATAATTATATCATAGGACAGGAAGGGGATATATCAAGGGGACTGATTTAATTTTCATTTTACAAAACCCAAAAAATATCTCTTCTATCTGAATGACTGAAAGGACATACTTTTCCCCAGATATTTAGTTGACTAAGTTGTTTTTATATAGAATGAATATAGTAATATGACAAATATTGAATATTCTAGTTTTGAAATCTAATATTAAATATTCAGGGATCGATAAGCGGCTCTTACATTGATAATACTAAAGTAGAGCTAGAATATGTTGATAAGATTTCAAATGGAAAAAAAAATTACAGCATAACTTATAGAAATCAATGCTTGCTAATATCAGTAAAATTCCTTCTCCTAAAAATTCTAATTTAAGACACTTAGTCTGTTGGTAAATCAAATATTATCTAAAAAAAAAAATGTATATTGATAATTAATATAAGCAATACATATTCTGCAAGACCAGTTATTTATATTAATGTAATTTATTATCAATATACAGTTATGTATTACAAAAGAAGAGTCATTGTTCAAAAACATTAATAAGCTGATTAAATCATTTTGTGAGACATATTTCCCATTTTTCAAAATGTTCCGAGCATAAAAATGCCACCATTACTTACATTCGAAAATCATTTTTTGCTTATGTTTGAAAATATACTGTCACATGATATCTTTAATAGAGGGAGTCATTTTAAAATCACTCACATATATCATGTTAATTAGAAAAAATACCTAATAATTAATAAAGATTAACAAAGGCAGAAAATTTCTGGGAATCACATGCAGTTATTTTTATTTTTTCATAAGCAAAGCCTTAGACAAAATGTTCCTACCATAATTTAAATTAATAAACTTTTTTCACTATTTTTTTTTGTAAACTAGCATTTACTTTAATATATATTCATACAACATGTTGGGAGTAAATACTAAAAAGTTATAATTCATTCACATGAATATAATATAAAATGTTCCAGAATTCCTTTATTTTTCAATTTTGCAACATACTTGGCAAAAAGTGATAATGAAAAAGCACAGATTTTTATAATGATTGGAGCCTTGCTAAAAAAAATCTTCTCTATGGAAAATTAGTTAAAGGAGCTAAATATTTTCTTAAAAACAAAATATTCGAAAACTAGGTAAAAATAAAATTGTTAGTGGAATTCCCTCAAATATTTCAACCTAAAACATAACTTCAGAAAAGACTTTTGTTTGTACAAATGTGTTAAAAATCTGTACATCACAAAAATCTCATCTAAGCATGCTTTCTTGAGCTCATATTTTTCTACTTAAAAACTGTAAGAAAGAACAAATAAAGTTTCAATGGTTTCTATTTCTATCATAAAATTATGTAGCATTTTTAATTACATAAAATTTTTATTACATTTATTAGAATGCTTCTAATAAAATAATGGAAATACAGAAGTTCCATAACAATGTGATTTGCTAGGTTTTTATTCTACTTTTTTCTTTCCTAACATTTTTCAATAAAATGTATAACTTTTATTACAAATATAATCAATGCTTTATAAAGAAAAAATAAGTAAGATTATTTTCATTTTTTTTTTGTCAATTCATTAGAATAACACATGATAAAATAATAAATGAAACTTTAAATAATCATTTCTCACACAATTTTAAAATGGGAAAATATTAATACTTATACTTTTTATATTCAATAAGTGAAAACTGAATCCTAGAGTAATTAATATGACTAGCTTTCTTATTTTCATACTTTGTGTGTAGTATTAGCACTTTCTAAGCAGTTGAGAATATAATTTTATGGACATAAAAAGATGAATTTGATAAATACAATTAGGTATACATCTAGTTACTAAAGAACGCATAACCTACAATGAAAAAATTCATTAGAAACAATTTGATGCTATGCATATTTCTTGTTACAACCATGAGGAAATAAAAATAGAAAATACTCAACATGGAAGCTGACACACCCCTCATTAACTTGCTATATATGGAACATTCACATTTAAGTTCAGTAATTGTCATTAAAAGTTCAACATCTTAAGTTGACTCAAAAAGGAAAATGCAGTATTATTACCATGTGAAACTACAAAATGGTTTTGCTTCATTAATACCTTACAAGGTAAGCTTAGAAAATGTTGTCTTACAAGCACAGCAGTTTTTCAACTTTAATGAGAACTATAATAAATAAACAAAATTATAAAAGTGTATCAAAGCATTCCTTGCAATAATAAAAAATTTCATAGAGTAAATGTTAGATTTAAATTTAGCACCCCAAGATATATAAAAAGAACTTCAATAACATTAATTATTTTTACAAGATATTTCTTACAATAAATAAATAAAAAATGGCAGTTGTGAAGGACTAAACTCACTCCATTAATTATGGAGTGAGTTTAGTCATTCACAACTGCCAGCTTCTCAAAATGTGTCTAATAGCTGATACCTCAATATTAGATGGTACTAATGAATACCATTATGAATAAAAATAGATAAAAACTGTTTAAGATAAATATAACTTGCTCACAATAGGGGACAAAAAGTGAACTAATTCAACAGACTTTTTGAAGCTTCAGTATATTAAAGAATTTTTGATGAAGTATGTGATGCAATGAATTTTGAATCTATTACCTCAGCAAAGGTCAATTGGCATGATTTTGGAATGCAAATAGTGTTAACAAACACTATTATTCTTTCTAGTATATACATTTGTTTTAAATTAACATATTCAATAATGGTATTCATTTTATGCACTGCATAGAAAGTATTCATTTTGATCAAATAAATAAGTGTAATTTGTTTTATTACTCACTTTGTGAAATTATTGAGTTATGCATTGCTAATTTGAAAAATAGGAGTACTATAAAAAATATTTAAAAATGAAGAAACACACAGCTTAATTATTCAATTACTTTTTTTATTAAAAAAGGTTTCACACTGAAATTAAGAATAGACTTAAATTTTATTTAAAGACACTATGATTCAATAAGGAGTAAAAATAATTCAGTATAACTTTATTACTAATAAAATATTTGAAGAATATAATGCACAACTATTTTGATCAATTACTGAAATTCAAAGCATGCATGGTAGAATTAAAAGGAGCTGTAAAAATATTTCTTAACACCATGATGAGAATTATTAATTTTTATAAGATACAGGTCTTCTTATAAAAAGTTAAGATCGCCCAAAACAATTACATAAGAACTTAATAAAATGCAGTTTTCATTAAGGTAAACTCATTTTAAATCGAAACCATGAATAAGCAAAGTGTAATTTTAAAAATTTTACCCACAGCTCCAAATTTAATATATAAAAGGCGATGCTTACAGCTGCTTTTAAATGTGTTTTAATCAAGAAAATCTTATTGTAATATACTATAAACATTGAGACTTCTTAATGAGTATAAAATATATTCTTTTGAAAAATTTTAATTTAAATCTTTCAAATCTAATATGCAATAAACAATATCTAACAATAGGACTAAACAATATTTAAAATTTGGCTGGGAACATTCCAATAACAGTTAATACATATTAGTCCATAACACATGTCATCTTATAAGAAGATCATGTAAGTTATAAAATAATAACATACAATTATAAATAATGAAAAATAGAATATGATACAGATTCAACAACTGAGTGCATTAACATTGGCAATTTCAACAATAAGAACTGCAAATTTTCAGCATACTATTTCTAAAGTCATTATAATAGTTTTAATGAAAGTTAATAAAATAATATTTCAATTCTTTATTTACATTAAAAAATTACAAGTAATCAGACACATCCAGCTTTCAT
>JAPDSC010146178.1:236703-261831 GCA_026290005.1 Latrodectus geometricus | reverse complement strand
TTTTAAAGAAATGCTGGATTTCCATTATATTAGTTTATTAACTTTCAAATTAAATGACTGGTTTTATCGAAAATATTTATACATGTAGTTATAAACTTTCAATGTTTATAAATAATTAAGAATTCAATGGTAATGTTAGAAATGTTGGTTTTAATAAAGGAAAGTTCGTTTGGATAAATTAGTTTTGAAATATCACTAAAATTTAAATTTTTGGAAAAAATAAAATCGCCAAAATATATCTGAAAACAAAAGGATATTGAAAAATAAAACTTCTCAAAATAATGTAAAAATTAATTAGCAAGTGTGCTAGAAAAATTTTAACCTTGTGGATTACCGCAGGTTTGAATAAAAATATTTTCACCGTTATAAAAATAATTATAATATTGACCAAATTGTTCCAGTAATCAAAACTAATATTCAATAAGTCCCTGTAAACTTGATAATAAAAATACAGAACAACATTCAATTTATTAGGATTATTTGTTAAAAGATCTTTGAAATCAAAAAAATTAATATTATAAATAAAATTATTTGACAGAAAGTCCAAAACCCGTCTATTATTATCAATTATCCAACTAGCTTTAGATTTAACAATGTGTTCCAGAATTATTTTAAGAAATTTTTTATTATTTTAAGAATCGTTGATGATATAAAAGCATTGAATATATGACAAGAAACCCGAAAAGACTTAATTTTCAATTTAATTATACTTTAATTTTTATTCTACATTAAAAATTATGAACTACTTTAACTTCTTAATTTAACTATTTGAAACCGTATTAATCTTATATATATTCAGGCTTGCATTGAATTTAAATAAATTATAAATGAAAGTGTGTTCGAATCCCACCTCCAGTTTGGCTGTGAAGTGGCCGTTGAGAAACAAATATCTGTGCAAGGGTATGTTTTTTCAGTCAATAAATGTATAACTTTCAAAGATATTTTTAATTTTTTCAACGCAGAAAAATAATAATGTCCGATTTCATTACATTAATTTGGAATGATTTCTTTCGAGTTAAAATATCTGTTTATTAATGTGAAATGAATGTGAAATAACTAGTTAAAATTAACTATCAAGACATTTTTTATGGGTATTTAAACATAAAAAAGGGGTTAAAACATTTTATACATTGATCTTTTAACTTTGGAAAAAAGAATTTTTCAACACAAAGTACTAATATGAAGGCAGCAAAATTATTTCCGAAACAGCTAGATTACTAATTATGAAACGGCTCACATAAAGCTCACGAGGTACCTTTGCGAATCTGCTTTTTCAACCATGAACAAAAAAAAAAAAAAAACATTGGTCGCATTTAACAGATGAACATTTAATTTCGTGTTTGTGCATTGCAAAAAGCCCATACCAACCACAATTTGATATACTTGTCACAGATATACAGTGTCAAATTTCAACTAAACGAAGTGAATAGGATGGTCAGTTTTGTATATATGAATACTTTGATTATTTTCGTCAATAAATTTTATTTTGTAAATATTAATATAATTTTTAAAAATTTGTATTTATAAAATTTGGAATTATGTATTTTTTTAGAAAAAATACATAATTTACCATTTTTTCTTGTTACCGAAAATAAATATGTACGTTAATTTAGCTCTACCATTGGTAGACCTCCTTCGATTTTTAAATGTGGAGTAGACCACATTTAAAAATCCCAAAAGTTTGGCCACTACTGTTATAGATGTTTCCTATTTATTATAAAAATATTAATTTTAAAGATTTCATAAAAAAATATTTCAGTTTTTTAATTATATTCTGACCTGTTTTCATTATATTATAGTTAAATTACGATTAAAATTCACATTTTTTTTATTTATAAAACAAAATATAAATATAAAATATTAAGAATGCATTGTTTTTTAAATAAAAAGAGTTAATCTCTAATAAGAAAATTAATACCTTGTCAAAAAATATTTCATTACATTAAAAGTTTTATAACACTTTAGAACACACTCTTTAGAAACTGTATACATAAAAAATTAATGTTAACTCAAATTTTAATGAGGATGAAATAAAAATACGCACCCACAATTGTGAGGATGGAAATAAAATATTGTCCTCATTTTTCAAGGAATACAACAGTATTCAGCGTAAAAATATAGAAATTTGGATTTGTAATTTTTTTTAAAAAATGCGTTTTTTAAGGATTTTTAGAATATTAAACATTTATACTCATTCTTTATTCTATAGCAAAATTTTCTTCACACCAGAGATTACAAATGAAAAGGATTAAAAGTTTAGAGATTGAAATATTTATGAGAAGTAGTTTCTATATTTGGAGCAACATAATTGCCCGAAAGTAACTATAGAATATATATTCTTCTATATATAGAATCTATATACTCTATTATTCTTCAATTTTCATGGGGGGGGGAACACCCTCCCCATAAATAATGAATAATAATATAATAATAATATTCACACAATTTTTTTTAATTCTATTATTTAAATTACTTTTAATTCTATTTTATTATAATTTATTATTTTTATTTTCCAATAATGTAGGAAGAAGAATTCATACAAGAAGCAGTTAAAATAATTAAAGATGATAAATTAAAATTATTATCTTTAATTAATATGTAAATAGTATTGAAATAAAAAAAAAACTTTATTTTATTACTAAAATTGGTTTTAATATATTTTTCAAAAATTAATACAAAGAATTTTATGCCAGAATTTACTGTGAAAATATGTATGGGTTAACTAATTATATTAAAATCTGTATTTTATGATACATAAAAAAAAAAAATAAATAAAATAAAAAAATAAAAAAAAATAAAAAAAAAATCCATGTACAATGATAGTGTGATTATTCCTTTAATGCTAATGTATTCCCTCGTGTTATTTACCCCATTTTAGAAAACATAAAAAAAAAAGCTTGATATATATCATGTATTTGTTATTCCACTGCAATTTTGGTATTTTTCTTCTTTACTTACATTATTAATATTTGAAGTAAAAAAAGTTATTACTTTTGGCGATCAGAATATATTTTAGTATACATTGTATATAATATACACTAAACTGAAAATTTTGATACCTACAATAATTTCATGGGATTTCTATTTTTTGTTTTTCACTAATAATTTTATTTAGAATTGTAGTGATCCCTTTCTCACGTCCTTAATTAGTAACGGAAATGGCGTTTCCAATTCTTAGCCCATCTGGGCAGAGTGAATAAATTCCCACGCACAGTTCGGACAGGAAATACATTCCGACCCCCTTTTTCTCTTGGCGAAAGCAGGCGCCAGGGGAAACGTGATATACCAGTTACCAGGAAATAAAGTATTGTCCTCATTTTTCAAGGAATACAACAGTATTCAGCGTAAAAATTTTTTTAATTAAAATCTAGAAATTTGTATTTGTAATTTTTTTTAAAAAAATGCATTTTTTAAGGATTTTAAGAATATCAAAATTTTATGCTCATTCATTACGGAAAAGAAGGTATAATTTAATTAACAGTAAAATTGAAATATAGTAAAATAAGCACTAGTCAAATAATTTAAAAAATTATTTGACTAGTGTTATTTATAAAATCCTATTTATAAAATCACATTTTATAAATAGGGGCGAGAAATCAAATCAAATTACATCGTGAAATTAGTTTTTGAAATCAAAAAGAGTAATTAGATATTAAAATTAGAAAAATGTAATATGATCAGAAAAATCAGTCTTAGAATGTAAGTTTATTTCTAGATCAATAAAACAGTCCAAATACGCAGTGTATTTGAAGAGTCTTTGAACAGCTGACAATTATGTGGCTATTATCAATGCGTGGTCAAAGTACTTTCGAAAGGATGCACTTTGACCGTAATAATTGAATGGCAGTACCATATTTTTTACTCCAGATGGTCTCTGGTTCGATTCCCTTCACTGTTGAACACGAAAATGAATATTTTTGCATGCACGTCTTTCTTATGTTCAATTAGGAATTTTTCTAGAATTCTTCTAATTGAGGGACGAAATAAATTTCCACACTTGATATCTTCATATTTTGCTATGCCACTGTCTAATTGACAGGATAATGTACAGGGGAATGTGTGAACTTTTTATTCTAAAAGAAAATACAATGAACTAAGCTTCGTTCTATTAGAAATCTTCATGAACTTTTGTACAACATTGCACTCAATTATTATAATTATTATTTTTACATGTTTAAAGATTAATTTAGCTTAAAATGTACATAGGAGAATACTTCCAACCACAATGCAAAAATAAGCGAATATTTGACTGTACAGAAATTAAAAATTTCCGGCAAAATTATTTAAATTGTCTAAATAGCAAAATTTTCATTACATCAGAGATTACAAATGAAAATGATTAAAAGTTAAGAGATTGAAATATTTATGAGAAGTAGTTACTATATTTGGAGCAAAATAATTGCATGAAAATAACTATAGAATATATATTCTTCTATAAATGGAATCTATAAACTCTATTAATTTTCATTTTTCATGGGGAGGGGAACACCCTCCCCATAAATAATAAAATAATAATAATAATATTCACACAATTTTTTTTAAATTCTATTATTTAAATTATTCTTAATTCTATTTTATTATAATTTATTTCTTTATTTTCCAATAATGTAGAGAGAAGAATTCATACAAGAAGCCGTTAAAAATAATTAAAGATGATAAATTAAAATTATCATCTTTAGTTAATATGTAAATATTATTGAAATAAAAAAAAACTTTATTTTATTACTAAAATTGGTTTTAGTATATTTTTCAAAAATTAAAACAAAGAATTTTATGCCAGAATTTACTATGAAAATATGTATGGGTTAATTAATTATAATAAAATCTGTATTTTATGATACAAAAAAAAAAAATCCATGTACAATTATAGTGTGATTATTCCTTTAATGCTAATGTATTTCCTCGTGTTATTTACCCCATTTTAGAAAACATAAAAAAAGCTTGATAGATATCACATATTTGTTATCCCACTGCAGTTTTGGTTTTTTTCTTTTTTACTTACATTATTAATATTTGAAGTAAAAAAAGTTATTACTTTTGGTGATCCGAATATATTTTAGTATACATTGTATATAATATACACTATACTAAAAATTTTGAAAATTTAGATATCTATAATTTCCGTACAATTTCATGGGATTTCTATTTTGTTTTTCACTAATAATTTTATTTAGTATACATACATATTCTAAGTAATCTGAAAATAAAAACTAAAAATTTCTAATTAATTTATCAAACATTTCTGAGAAGTTCCATTGTTAAACTTTTTATCACAACTTCTTCCGTTTTTGTTAAATTTTTTTAACATCTGACAGTTATAAATATTTGATTCTTAATCAATGTAAAATGTTTCTTATAAGATCACTGTTTAGATAATACTTTGAACTCAATTCAAATTTTATTAAAAAAAATATAATAATGTGTACCTCAAATAGAGCTACAAATTATTATTATTATTATTTTTTAACGAAATTTGACTTGCATTTAAAGTATTATCTAAGTAGTGATCTAATAATATTAATTTTGCGACGTTTAATAAAGTACAATTCATAATAAATTTGTAAGAAATTTTATTATAGTATCTGATTTTACTGAGAAAATAAAGTATGTTTTATCTTAAACATTTAATATTTTTCAATTGTGTAGTACGTTAACATTGCGCTAGTTTAGATTAAAGTTACTATCGTTCTGAAAAGATATTAAAGTTAAAATTAACTGAATGTCTGAAACTTAAATGATAGTTTTTAATAATAAATCTAGCTTGATTAATTTCAATTATTTAACAGCAGCTATAAAGCTGGAGTTTAATTTAAGATCCAGATATGTTTATTAATGTATCCATAATCTCCAGCAAAGAATTAAATCTTATTTAAACTGATTGGAAAAATGGAAAACTGTTCCACACAATAAAATAATATTCATAAAAGAATATTAATTGCTGAAATAATTTAAATAATTTCTGATCCTCATATTTTAAAAGTAATTGCAAAAAATTAGAAATGCATAATAGTGGTAAGTTACATCAGTCTTTAAGCCATAAATATTTATAAAAAAAAACTAGAAATGGGAAAATAAGTATAAATTTAATTATGCTTAAATTTTTTTCTGTAAAGTAATTCTTCATTTTCTCCCACGTTTTTCTTTCCATCCCTATTTTACATTCAAGTTAAGATGAAAGACTGCTGTTAAGAGTTTAGTTTGACCACGCCTTTCATTTCTATTTACATTTAAGTTAAGATGAAACACTGCTTTTAAGATTTAAACTTAACCACGCCTTTCTAAGTGCTTAGCTTTTAGGTTTACTATACATAGGTATCGGCAGTGATTGCGCCAATAGTATATCTTGGCGAAGCAGTTTGTGCCACAGAACAAGTTACGGAAGTGTTCCCCTTCCCTTTATAAAATATCCATTAAAACTAAAAATATGACAAATATTTACTAAGATATATCATGATAAGCTCGTATTCACTCCTTTTTGAATAAAAGAAAGTACTAAGAAAATTTATTGAAGGTGGCCCTTGGTAAAAATTAGTTAGAAATGTTTTTGTGCTTGTTTGAACAAAAAGGGGTTAGATTGTACTTTAGGTTGCCCCTTTGATTCACACCAAACTGTGATCGCGATTGACCACTAAGCTGGACAAAACTGAATGACTTTTTGATTGGTTTATCGTTTTCAGAATTTTGAAAATCTAGCGGACGTTACGTTATCTTTTAGTTTTCAACCATACCTATTGGCACTGTAATCAGCGCAAAGAGGAATGGTGCCAAAAAAAAAAAAAAAAACACCAAGTTTGCCAAACAGCACTTTAAAGTATAGTTTTACCCAAAAAGGTATCAAAAACACTATCCAATAATAGACATACAATAAAAATTTTTTTACAAATTTTATATACATACAACTACAAAAATAAGTTTTAAATGAAAATAAATATTTTCATCACCATATTTAACACCACTCAATCCAGAATCTAAAGACATTGCCACTCACATAAAATGTGATATATTTTCTCACTAGTTATTTAAATTATCATATCAATGTATTTTAAACTCAATCAATATTTTTGATATCAGATGCAAGATTGAGATAAGTATATATAAAAAAAATAGTTACTACATCTTATTCATAAAACATTATAATTAAATGCAATCTCAGATCTTCTTAGAGGAAAAAAATCATCTATTTCATTTTTAAAACAAGATCATCATTGAATCACACACACAAGTCATTTAAAAACTCGAATATCTGAATAGATTTTATGTATTAGATGACTAGATTCTATGAAATTATGAGCTACATTTCATTGGAGTGGTAAAGGTGAGGAAGAACTTATTAACTGGTTAGTAAATGTTCCTTTAAACTTAACAATTTTGTTGTAAATGTGGGGGACAAATGTAACTTGTAGAGGAATGGACCTCAGCATCAAGTATTAATGGAATTTTGAAAGTACTCAAAAAGTAGAGGATTAGTTTATTCCCACTTTGTAGACTATATGTGGTCTACATCAATTTATATCATTAGATTTCATTTCCTCCATAACTGGAATTTATCCTTCAGAAAATCCTGATTCAATAAAAGAAGGCTGGTGACAAGAAGTTTATTAAAATTATTTTCTACAGGCATAGAACTTCAATTTACATATTTGAATTGTAAACATCTACAGAATTATTCTATTTTCCAAATTTTTGAATATTTTTCTATAATAATTAAATTCAAATTATCTTTTCAAAATCAAATATTACATTGCCAGACAATGCATCAAATTTATAGTCACCCTTGATGCACGTTTCTATATTTGGTGATAACATTATCTGGAAACCCATTTTTTCAAACAGGCATTTTTCTATATTGTTTTTTTTATATTTTAGGTATCACTTTTGCAAAATAGCGAGATTTTGGAAAACCACTAAAGGTGACCGTACAGTAAATTTGTGGCTGTATCCCAGTGTACAGTACGCTATTTTTATACAATTAATATAATTATAGAATATACAATTAATATCATTATATAATATAAAATTATATTTTATACAAATAATATAATTTTATACATTATTATATACAATTAATTATAATTGTATATATGATTACCGTTGTATATATGCGTACCGTATAAGGAGCGTACCGTTCACTGGGAATTAACCAAATTTGTAATGAATATGTTGAAGAAATTAATATCTTGTTAAATGGATACAGGTTATTAAAATGTAATACTATACACTTTTTTTCAATAAAAATGTTCAAACAAGTCAATTAGTTAAGCAAATCAAACAAGTCAATAACACACTTTCGGCCAGTATTTAAATATTATAGATTTCCTTAGCATATGAAATAGCAGAATTTCATAATTTAGAGAAAGCCTCTCAGAAATAATTTGTAATCATAGAAAATCAGACCACCTGTCGCTATATTTTATGTATGTAATCATTGAGGCATCATTTTAAGCAGATCCAACATATCTATGCAGCAATTAATTTATGATCAAATGCTAAATTGAATTAAAATTTTATCAAGTCTGAGCAGTTTAACAATAGAATTCAGCAATTTGGTTTTACTGAATATGTAGTACATTTCTATAAGAATATTTATACTTGTAAACTGTCAACTCCAAACTTTGAAACCATAAGACATATGAACAGATTGGCTGTATCCCGGTGTATGGTATGCTGTTTTTATACAATTGATATAATTATACAATTAATATAATTATATGATATAAAATTATTTTATACAAATAATATAATTTTATACAATATTATATACAATTAATTAATAATTGTATATATACGTACCGTTCACTGGGAATTAACCAACAGATTTAATACAATAATTAGGTACATTAACAGCAAGTCTTAATCAGCATGTAAATTTTTCTCTTTGCAAAGGCTCATTTACTTAGCTAATTGACATACTTAAAGTTGCCAATTACAAATTTAAAATAAAAGTTATCAGACTTTCACAGCTTTCATTAAATCTACAGCATTTCAAGAGGAGAAACACTACAAATGGTACAAATTCAACTTCAAGTCATTCAGAATTCATAGCTAAATTACCAGTAAATAAACCAATCTATATGACAAATAAATAGTAACTAGTTGTTAAGATTACAGAATTTCAACATAAATCATCGAAATTTCTTACACGTGATGTTTTCATGATCTGCCTTATTTTTGTCATGTTAATTCAGTAACGAAATTAATATCACACAAGAATTGATCATATCACATATTTAAACGAATTCAATAAATTAAATTTTTGGATTGAAGTTTATCAAGTGCAACTTATAAAGCATTTGTCATTGCAATAATATTATAATTACAGATGTTGAAATATTTTAATAAAGGAAATAAAGAAGCACAAGTGTTAATTAACGTGAGATTTTACAGTATGAAAATCGGAATCAAAAATCAATAACTTAATAAACACCTGATGAGAATAGCTTAAAGAAATTTTCTTTACAATGTACTAAATAAAATTTGAAAAAACGTTTGACATTCCATAACCAAATGTGCCGAGAATAAGGCGAGGCCTAATTTTGCAATCTATCAACATCGAAATAATCATGCTAAGAATTTAAAAAATTTAATTACAAAAAACAGAAATTACAATGTACCACTTGATGTATGTAATTATTTTAAATATAAATGATAGAATTACAAGGTGTGCACTATCGACAACAACTTTTATACTTACCACCACATACCAAACGAGAATTAATTAACTAGTTTCGCGCAGTTGCCAGAGCACTGGGTTGGGTAAATCTTAACTTAAAGTTGAGTTGTGCACAGCTGTAGGCCATTGGCTGATTTAAACCTAAAAAAATTCTTTTAAAATAAAATAATGCTTTGAATAGTAATAATAATACAACTTAATAAATGTACTTAGAGATTAGGAAAAGTATTTTCAGCGTACGATGTAGCTTGATTGGTAAAAATTATAAGAGGACAGTAGTTATGCATAAAAAAAAGAATGTTAATTAATTATACAGAGAATTACCAGTATTAATTAATGCTCATTTTTATTTACAAATGATAAAATAAAAAAAGATTTATTGTTATTGAAATTATAAACATAACATAATAAAAACATAAACACCTATTACTCATATCTTATATCCAAGTATCTAGTCAAGAGCTTAAATAAATATTTTTGTGTTGACTCATTTTTTTTAAAAAATAAAATGGTTTTAATAATACATGTGACAACATTGGTGTAGAAGTTCCAGTGTTGCGTGCGTGTTCTTTAATATAATAAATTGGAGAGTTCTGATTTGATTTTAGATACTTAGCTGTGTGCCTGCCCTTGGGCATCTACACATTCATCGGAATTTCTAGGGCTTAAAATGACAGGCTTAAGATGCTATTAAGGCTAAAAGGATGAGATTAGATGAAGTTTTTAGACAAGATGGCGTCTGATGTAAGGAAGGCTGCTATTGGTCTAACAAGAGCATCGTCAGGGAGAATTTCTGCATCGAAAAGAGAAGAGATATTTCCAGCTTCGCAAGTAGTGGCTTTCTTGAAGAAATTAGCATTGAGTTTGAATATATGTTCGGAGAGCTGTTCAATTTTCAGATCAGTTCTTATATTTTTATTTCTTATATAATATGGTGCATTGACCATATAACGAAGCATTTTATTTTGCATAGTATTTATGATTTTCTTGTCTACCTCTGACAATGTGCACCAGGCGGGAGACGCATATGTGATGATAGGGCGTAAAATAGAAGTATAGAGAAGTTTCTTTAATTATAGATTTAATTTGGAATATTTCCCAATAATTGGGATTAATTTGTGATAATTGTACCAAGCTGCAGCTATTTTAGATTTTATGTGTTCAGTCCAAGTGAATTGTTTGTTAATTTTGATTCCTAAATAGGTTGCAGATTTAACACTTTCAATTTCTTGGCCGAAGATGTAGAGTTTGTTGTGGACTTTGTATTTTTGCGATCTTCTATTTATTATAAGTAATTTAAATTTGGAGGCATTAATGACAATTTTCCAATTATTGCACCATCTTTCAATATTGAAAATTTTGTCTTGTAGTCGTGAAATGGCAAGATTCGGATTCTTGGAGCGTACCACTATGCCAGTATCATCTGCGTAGAATGCCGTAAGGCTGTGGATATTATCTTCAATTGGGAAATCATGAGTGTAAAATAAATAGAGCATTGGGCCCAATATGCTTCCCTGCGGAACACCGGCGCATATCCTTCGAACAGTGGAGGTAGTGTTGTTTATTTTGATGACAAATAGTAACAATATTTATTTAAAATTATATAAAGTACAAAATTAATAGAACATCATACTGATAACTCGTCAGATTACAAGCTCGTGTCAGCACGTTGGCACGAGACTAGTCGAAGTGTGAAGAATTTATCTTCTCTTATATGTCAACTGGAGGGAAATAAAGAGCCACTGAGTGCGCAGAATCGTTGGCATCATTACAATGATGTGACATCACTATAGTGGTTATAATATATTAATAGTATAATAACAAACTTGGTGTACAGCTAAAAGAAAAAATTATATTAAATTTTTATGACCAATAGTATTACTTGCCTTCTATAAATAAAATTATTTCAACAAACTCATCGTGTGCTTTTAAAGCTAGGAAAAGAGAAATCTGATTATTGGAATTTGCAAGGTAATTTAAGTACCTATTGATGATTTTCTGTATTTTTTCTGCAATTAATTTTAAAGCTATTTTTGCTACGCTATATCCTTATATCTTATAAGCATGAAAATTACACGAGTAAAAATTTGTATTTATATATATATATATATATATATATATATATATATATATATATATATTATTACTCTCATCTAAAAGTGTAGTATATTATAAAAATATTATTATTGTATTTAATAATACTTATATAAAACAGTTATACAAAATTTAATATTTGTAATAAAAGAATAAAATTTTTGAATTATACTTGTAACCCAAATATATTTATTATCAATTTTTGTGTGTTGAGTTTACTAATCAGATTTTTTTGTACAAATATAAGTGCTTTCAACATTTCTCAAACTGAAAACCATTCGAACTTAAGACATTATTTCTTATCAGTGCAATAAAACATTAATTATTTTGTAATATTTAAAAAGCTTATAAATATAATTGTTTCTTCTAGTTTTTCAATCAACTCTCATAAAATTCTAAATATATGTATACAGTATTTAATTTAAATGATTTTTAATTATTCCACTTTATACAGTTTGTTTTATATTTTTATACGATTATAATAGTTACTAGAAAATAGCAAAAAAAGCCGCAAAAAGGGAAATAAATAAAAACCAATTTGCAAAAAATTATTATCAATAATTAATGATATTTGTCTTCAGCTATGTTTACTAAAATCTATACAACTTATATGGAATCATTTCTAGGCAAAAGGTAAAAAAAAATTACCGAATACATGTGACGTTTTATTTCATTATCACTTGTGAATATTTTAATATGTGCTACAAATAATGTTTATGAAACAAGCTTCTAAAATAATAATGTATTATGGTCATCTCCTGAATTGGGGCTGCTATATATCATTAAATGATAATAATTTTAAAGTATCGACCATTATTCTTCGTCATAAAAAAATAATATTAAATCTGAAATATAGCAGCAATATTAACTATGGTATTAAGTATGAATCAAACTATTTTTTGATGTGTAAATTCTAAAAAAAAGTTCTATTTTTTAAATATGTCATGTAATTGGAAATTTTCGCGAATGAAAAAAGAAAAATTGTGATATTCTTGACATTATCTCTACCTACCTTGTTGTGATCGTCATATTTTCCTTAAAATTTTTATTTCATTTTTTGTAAACATTAAATATGAATTTCTTTTTATACTACTTAAGTATAATATTAGAAAAGAAATATTTCTTACAAAACATTTATCCCAGTCTTTTAAGCAAATTAGAAAATATATTTAATTCAAGGAACTATTGAACTCTAAATTGTTTTGCAGCAAAATAAGTGGATTTTGTTTGCCTATCAAAATCTAAATTAAAATGTTTAACGTAGAAAATAGTTTTAGCTCTGATTCTTCGAAAGTTATTTTTTTTAGTAATGGAATATTAGGGATTAGTTAATCACATTGATGTTACAGAGAAAGATTTAAACTTTAAGTAAATTACATAATTATAATATTTCTGAGAAAAAATTTATTTTACATACATAAAAGCAAAATGATGAAAAACATTTTCAATTTTTCTCTTAACTAACAATTTTTAAGGTAAATTTTCCCACACTTTCTTGAGATATTTTGAGTACAAAGGAAACTGAAAATTAAATTGCTTTTGACCCACTTGATAATAATTTTAAATCAGTCCACAGACTAGAGGGAACATCTTCCGTTCTAAATCAACATTTCCTATTATATTATTTCGGTGGTGACGCCTAAAAAAGAATATCTCCAGTAAGTAAACAATTATAAAAGGACTTATCCAGATACAGATGTAGTTTCCGTTTCCATGTGAAACGGAAACTACATTGTATTCGAATCTCATGGAATCTATTCATGAGATCCAAATCTGTACCCACCCAAAAATTCTCATGAGTTCAAACACATCTGTATTTGGACATATGTGAATTTATTTTATTTGTGGGAAGCATTTAACAAAAATGAATCAAGTATAATTAATAGATGTATTTTATAATATTGAATAACTAATTTAAATATTTTATTCATTTTAAATTTCTCTTATACTTCTATATGTATATAGTTAAATTATTTATCAATTTTCTTAGAATACTTCTTAGAATACTGCAAGCATACAATACGTATTGTATGCTTGCAGTATTCTAAGAAGTAGTACTAGTACTAATTAGTACTTGTTTATCAATTCTAAAATTCATTCTAATTTTTTTTTAATTCTTGTTTAATTAAATTTTAATTTAAAAAAAAATCCCCTCGTTCTTATAAGGATTCCAAAATTTTTTAAGATTATTATAAACTATAGTAAATATATACAAACTGTGCTTACCAAATTGCCATAATCAAAATTATATTCTGAGTATGAAAATATGTTAATTACAAAAGTAAATACTTTTGTATGGTATTTAAATTTAAAGAAATATTTCAAAAATAAAATTGTAAGTTTAAAATATATAAATTTTTATTCAACTTAGAATATATGAAGTAAAAAAATATTTTAAGTTCCTTAGACAAAAGTAATTACATTATTTCTTAATTTCATTTTATTTATGCAGATCACCGATATCTTTGGTATTCAAATGCTTATGATTTTGAGCAAAATAAAAATATTATAATAAAAATATTATAATTATTTATCTTATAATTAAATTTTCCAATTGTTTCACTAAACTTCAAAAAATTTCTATATATAATATATATTTTATAGTGAAAACTAAAAAAAGGTTACTGAAAGAATTTAATCATATTCATATGTTTAAGTAATCCTTTTAAATACATATTACGGCTTTATTCAAATAATAAAAATAACTGCAATATATATTTAAATACATACATCTAAATCTAGTAGTTTGAAAAAATTTTTTGTAATACATAATTAATCCTAAAAATGATCTAAGTTCATCGATATTTTTTCGGTTTTGGAGTATTTACAATTGCTTTTAACTTTCCTGATAATTACTAAATCCTTCTGAACTAATAGTGCACGAGTGTCCTAAATATTCATTTTTTTCCCCCAAAAAAACTTATTTTACTTCATTATGATATGGAAATTATATTTGCGAGATTTATCCAATACTTAATCAAATGCAATATGCGTTCGTGATACGTTTTACCTGGAACATTAAATCAGCGAAATAAGTAATAACATCAAGATCCTGAACAAATTGGTCAATAAATTAATGATATTCGGTGGATACAGATTTTATTAGGAAAAATTAACATTTTTCTAAATAAATTCCTCTATGAATTGAAATAGTTTGAATTTTTGTGCTTTATCATCTACTGGACTTGTAAATAAGCTCTATAAATAGCTGACGCACAAAATTATAAACCATCCTTCGATAGACTCTGGTACGATGGTCTTATTTACAAACTTAATAATCTTAACATAAATGTCAATATTATTTTCCTCCTTCAAAATTACCTACTAAATAGATAATTTAACATTAGAATCAATCAAACTTACTCAACCCCTAGGCCAATTGAGGCTGGCGTACCGCAAGGAAGTATTCTGGGCCACACCCTCTATCTTTTTTATACCGTCGACTTCCCTGTCTCAATTAATGATTAAAACAGTATCACGGCATATTATGCCGATGACACTGGCATCGTCCAAAAATCAAAATCAGTGGACATGGCGTTAAGCAAACTACAGACAAAACTCGATACTATTGAACTCTGGTGTACAAAATGGAAATAAACACAGAAAAATCCAACCTTCTGATTGTAAAACCTCCACGCACTAAATATAAAAGAAAAAACGATCTCTATATGTATGGATAGAAAATTACAAAAGTAAAAAATGCAAGTTACCTAGGACTCACGATTAACGAAAACCTCTCCTGGAAACCTCATGTTAAAAATAAAATCCAGAAAGCAACAACTGCACTTTATAGCCTAAGACCCCTCATTGGAAAATTCAGTACTTTGAGCGTCAAATTAAAGAAATTATTATACACAACTACTATTAGACCCATCATCACCTACGCCACTACTATGAAAATGCTTAATACATTTCAAAATAAGACCTTACGGAACATGCTTGGTGCTCCTTATTATATTAAAAACTCTGCTATTCTAAACGATCTAAAAATGGACTCACTATCGCAATGCATTGCAAAACTTAACATCGGATTTTTCAACAAAGCATCAATCTGCAGAGAAGTTGATTACTATCAAATTTTCAACTGTGAAAACCATCCTGAAGATAAAACAATCAGACCAATAGCGGCACACTACCTAAGCGATGCTGGCTTATCCAGACGATCAAAAATTTAATTGGATTTCACTCCAAAAATTACTTATGTTGTACATAGATTGTAAATATTTCACTTGTATTCTCTTTTCATTATATTTAACCCAGTAATTTGATTGTTATTTATATATAACCCAGAAACTTTTTGTCATTTATATGGTATTTTTTCTTTATTCTTATTTTCATTTATTCTCCTTTGTAAATAATTATGTATCTACTTGTCTCAATTTTGATGTCAAACACTTTTTCAGGCGCCAAGGCCCCTGTAAAGTTGTTTTTATTTCTTTTCATTATTTCACGATTCTCACTCTTTCTTCCGAAAGACTAAGAGTATCCTATATTGAGAGTGCGGCTTCCGTCCGCTCCCTCTCCCCTTCTTTACAGCTCATGACTCCACCCTCCTTTCATCTTTTCTCTAATACATGATTTTACTACTACAGATGGAAAAGTAAAAGCAGCTCCGCTGCTAATGCTTTGGAGTTCCAACCGGATAAGGATATAAACCATCACACAATTTGTTAAAAACATCTTCGTTGCTAGATATAGGATGTCTACTATCATGTAGTTCTTCCCTTATTATTACTTTATAATCAGCACAAATTTGGGTGCCTCCAACATATTTTAAAACTATAACGAGAGTTGTACTCCCATTCTGAATAACACACTTTTTCAATACCTTCATTTTCCAAATTACCTAGTTTACGATTAACCCCTTAATGCGTAAAAAACAGGACGTAGCTTTTAGAACACGTATAATTATTTACCTTGCCCAGCTTCGATTCCAATATAATTAAATATATAACATATATTGTTTAATTCATCTATGATTTAATTATATTGGAAACAGAATTATTGAGATCACAGAGAAACATTTGTTTTACATCTCACAAAAGTTATTTAAATTAAATTTTAGATATTTTAATCAGTTTCTGCCTAATCATAGTTCTTTGCATAAATTAATTCCTCTTTACGATAACGTCTATTATAATCAACTTTTACATTAACATTTCCTACAAGTTCGAAAAATTCTCCAGTGTAACGAGGAAAAATTATATTTGTTTCAAGAATTGGAGTATTTAATTTTAAATTAGTTTAAATTCAAAATACTCTTACCCTACTTCTTGAATCACATTCAAAAATTGAAAATCTTTTTCATTTAATTTAACAACAGCAGATATTCTGCCATCATTTTTATTGTCCTCCTCTTTCTAAGCCCCTGATCTGGATGAGATCAGGTCCATGACTGCTTCCATTCTCAACTCCTCAAGGACCGCACTAAGGTTTACGCAGGTCATTCTACGACCTTCTGCGCAACCCTGGTGCGGTCCTTGACTCAATACAGCCATATTGTAATTTGAATATTGGTCGTTTTTAAATTTTAGTGGCTCTTTGATTATCTATAATTAATATTTGACCACTTCTAACATAAATTCTCTATATAGATCCAATAGAGAAAAATTATTATTTTACCTCTATTGAAATCTTGTATTAGATTAAATTTTTGTTTATTTCAGTTTAAAAAGTATAGCGCATACAATAATAATATAGATATAACAGATTAACAGTAATGAAAAATTTTGAAAATTATAATCTTATGGCTTTAAATCTAAAATGTTATCATAGTGAAAACTACAATTATTTGTGAATCTAATCAATTTTTAATATATTTCCATTTATAATTTTCCTTTTGGAAATTATTTAAATTATATGTTCAGAATTAATTTTTGAAAGAAAAAAATTTTACCAATAATAAGATCACAGATATATTTAATAAACTTAAAATTAATGCAGTTTAAAAAGTGTATTTATTTCAATTAGTCTTGAGTGAATCATAAGAAAAATATTGCGTATGATAAGTTTTAATGCATGACATATTTTTAATAACATTTCAAACGTTATTAAAGATATTTATGTGTGAATACACACAATTCTGTATATATTCTTCAATATTCTATACTACAATTTTAAATATTAGTTAGCAATACAATGATTATAGTACAATAATTTCATATTTCAAAACTTTTTTTATCATATGATAAAAAATATTAATGCAGCATAGTTCTAATTAAACATTGATATATTCAAATTATTATTTAATCAAATTTAAACATGTATCATTATACTAAATTTATTTTGTTGTTATAATAAATTATTAGATATTACAGAAATTAATTTTATTTAAATTATTTAATTTTGTGGTATAAGAATAAAATGAGATCTTAAATGTTCTATTATTTGTTTGTGACTACATATATGTTAAAATATCTTAGCAAGTCAAATTTTACTAAATACTGAATTCCTTAACTGCGAAAAATAGAAATATCAGCAAGACAATACATCTATCTTGTCAAGTAATAGTATAAAAAATTGATTTAAGACAACAACATTGAATTTTGAAAGGGACAACTGTCTTCAAAATTCAACGTCAGAATAAATACAAAGGGCCATATTACATAATAGTGCTGAAACTTATAATCAAAGACAAATGGTATAAGATATACCTTAAATATATCAAACTCGAACTTCTAGCATGAAATATTTCAAGTAATTCAAAGAAATGTCTCTTACACAAACTTCTAAATGGCTGTATTTTTTATGTGCTATATTCTTTATTGACTAACATATTTACAATAATGATAAATTTGTTCTACAATATTTTCTGACAATAAGACAATTTATTGTATTTAATGTTAGTAATTATCACGAATGTGTGTGTGCGTGATTTTTAAAATTTTTCCCTTTTCACACAATATCTTACTATTTTTAAAGCTTCTACACAAACTTCAAATCATAATTATTAAATAAATATATTTGAAAGTAGATTTTAATAAATAACAAATATTTACACATTTAAAAATAATTAAAGGAAAATATATAAAGGACTTTTACTTTTCATCATTTTTATTAACTGTTAATCTCAAACGGTATTTTCCTGATTTTGCGAACTAATGTGTAAAAAATTTTAACCACATTTTGTAATTTTATATAATGTATAAAGTTTTTAAATTAAATTACATTGATGTGAAATATAAAATATATGAATAATATTTTTAAGTGATATGTATACTAAATATTTTATCTCAATGCTTTCATCTATTTATTCACTGCCATCTACCTATTGCTTGTCTATCTATTCAATGCCATCTACCTATTGAAAAAATTACTCAGATATGACCTTTGTCTACTTCAGTCTTTTTTGTTTTATCATTGTTTTCTTT
This sequence comes from Latrodectus geometricus, assembly GCA_026290005.1. Lineage (NCBI taxonomy): Eukaryota > Metazoa > Arthropoda > Arachnida > Araneae > Theridiidae > Latrodectus > Latrodectus geometricus. The sequence goes on along the minus strand of JAPDSC010146178.1, from coordinate 242,697 downwards.
GTAATTTCTGAAAATCAGTATTCAAAAATAATCTTAAGAATTTGAAGTACGAATTTTAAATACTGTAAGATTCTTATTTCAAATTCATTTCTAACAAATTATGTTTCAATTTCCTTTATATCTTCAGCATTTTTTCTGTTGCAAAGTTAAAATTTACATGATATTGTATATATGTGTATTTACATGATATATAACATAGGTGATCTTTTGTTTATATAACAATGGGATTTCAAAAATATTTTTAAATTTGAGAAAATTTAGCTATTTTATTCTTAAATTCATTCATTTCATGCAATTTACTATTAAAAGAGTGATATTGTGGGTAGTCTTATAACTATGCACTGGAATTTAAATATATAATATACACTGGAATTTAAAAGGCTATTGAATAATTATTTACTTTGTCACTATTTTCTTTTAAAAAAAAATTCCATCAAAATTCAGCAAAAATTTTCTTTTACATGGAATTGAAGATTAAGGGTATTTTTAATTTTGATATTTGAATTGAGTACGGCAATCATAGACAAATACATCATCTTTACTTGAGATTTCTAGGTTTTTTCATCTCTTTTATATGTTGAATGGCAATTAATTACTTTTTCCCCCATATTGCTTATTGTAGCAATTTCATTAATTTCCTTATATATATATATTTGTGCAAGCAGTACTCATGACATACCACAGAAAACTAAATTCAACTATAATACAACCTATATAAAACTATAAATATATATCTTGAAAAATTTCTTTAAAAAGAAAATTTAAAAATTGAAACATGAAAATAAATAAAAAATTTCAATAAATATTACCTTTTCCAATATGTTGCCAAAAATATACAACATTAATATTGTATTAAATATAATATTTGGAGTTCGATTATTTCTTGCTCATTAACCCAATGTAGAAATAAAATCAAAATTAGCCTGAACTCCATAGTTGTCAGACAATGAGTAATTAATGCATGTTCAACAAATCCAACGAAATACTATCATGGATGGCAAACAAAAAAGATAAAATATTTTGTATAAAACATATCTTTCCAAGATAGTGCAAACACAATAAGTTCAGACTGTTTGAATGAAAAAAGGAAAAAAAAAAAATTTTTTTTTGTACAATTTTTCTGATTAGAGAATTTGAAGTTACTATCCTTAATTTACATCAGTTGTTTCCATCAATAATAGCACCAAAAGACATCATTTTTCAGTATTATCATAATCATAAGAATGTATTATAACATTACATTTAGAAACTACAGCTAATTAAGAAGAAAGTTAGTCATCAGAATTTTATATCATCTTTTGTCTCTTCATTCTCCAATTTATTTAATTGCACTATCTTGGTTAATCATGTAAAATAAAAATTGGTTAACCTCATTACTATTTCTTGGGGGTGGTCTCCTTTTAATATACGTTGAGTAAATCATTAGTAAGACAATACATACTTTTAAAAATAAAAGGATTTTGCACATTAGTTTTTATAGTGAAGGATGATTCAAATGACTCATTAGAATTTTAATTACACACATCAAGGTAAAAGCTGATGGGCTCCAGAGATAAACATGTTGATTACAAACTAAATCAGGTAATATCCTCTGATAATTGACAAGCCAATAGTTTCTAAGTATGTAAAACTGCTTACAAAATCAATACAGATTTGAGCTGTAAGCAGTGTTACATACCTTGGGACAGAAGTAAATAATCAGAATGATTTAGGACCATAAATAAATAAAAGATTAATTACAACAAAATGAGCCTATTAGGGTATGAAAATATATTTCATGTTTAAACTTATTAAGACAAAACTTTATTTCATAAAAATATTATGAGACCAATTTTGACCTATAGTTCAAGAAGCATGAGCAATAAACCACAAGCATAGGTCTCTTTTTAAAAGAAAAATTATATGTGGTAAAATTTGAGGGAAAGAAAATAAATGGAGTATGGAGAAGAAGGATACTATCGAGGTATTGACATATCTAAATACATCAAATAGCAAAGAATGAGATGGACGGGGCATGTTATCCACATGTCACTCAAATCCATTTCACTTAAGATCCTTAATGCAAAATTAGTTAACAAACATCTGAGAGAAAGACCAAAAATTATATGGCTGGATTGTTTGGAAAGAGATTATAAAGCCATCAAATCCACAAATTGGAGAAATCAAACAAAGAAGAAATCTAATTGGAAGAAACTAATAGAAAAGGCCCACAATGTGTTGTAGAGCTAATGATTACGATGGCCAGGTAAAATTGTTGTAAGCTGCAAATTTCAATTATTTGAAAATGGGATATGATCATGAAATGTATTATGTAACTACTTTTGTAAAGCTTAAGTTATTACAATATATAGGCAAAGAATTCTATCTATTATAGTTTGTATCAGATGACAGCATAAATTTGTAGTTCCAATACATATAAGTTTTTTTTATCAAATAGTTTATTCCCATGCTTGAAACTAATAATGCATCAAAATGTGGTTTTATAGGATGTTTGACCATTTCTGATTTCAAAAACTGTATAAATGAGAAGCTAATTTGTAACATGTATGAAAATTGTATCATTGGTTTGCATCTATACATACTACGTCTATGTATCATTTTGTAGTAAATCTTTTTTTTTATAAGAAATAGTACGGCTAAATTCATTACATTAAAAAAAAATTCTGAAGTAAAATAATAATTTGGCTCTTAGAAAGTTATTTCAAATTCTTGTAAAATATTTGAATGAATAAAATTTTGGATACAATAAATGAAGCCCTGAAAGATAAATCTGATCATGATCCAATAAAAAAAAAAGTTTATAATAAAACCTTCACCCAAACAGTGTAAAAATTTAAATCTCCAAGCTTAAAAGGAAATAATTTAATTAAAGCATATAAAAAGTAATCAATTACATATTTTACTGTTAAAAAGGTAATTTTGTTATTTATATGAAATTTTTTTATGATAATGAAATAAAAGCTACTTAATTGTTTAATAAACATGGAACATGTGATAAATATATTTTCAGAAAATAATGAAAAAATTTATATTGTTTATATTGAAGCAAATTTACGTTCTTATAAATTATTGATTTCATAAGTTAGTTTCCATATAAAAAATGTATACAGATGTGACTAAAAGAACTGAAAATAACAGCTTGAAAATGACAATAACTTTTCAAGATGCTATATTATGAAAACAATTTTATGGGTATCATATTTTCAAAACATTTAAATGTAAAACAATCTACAGAATAGCAAGAAAATGGTTGTAATTTAATGAGACAGATAAAGATAAACAACTATTAAATAATGTTTATTCATAACACAATAGACACCTCATTCATTTAAACAAGCAAATTACACAAATTTTTACAGCCAAAATATTCTCAATAAATAAATTTTAAGAATAAATTCAATATCATATTCTAACATAATTTGTCACCGTTCGCCAATTTTAGACAATGAATAATAGAATCCATAATGCATATAAAAAGCTTTTAAAAATAATACATATTCTACACATATCAAGTACATTCCTATACATTTTATCATTAAATACAGAATAAAGTTATGATTATTAAATATTTTATGGTATAAGAAATTAAAAAGAAATGTTATAAAAACATAGATATAAAATACATAATCAATATACAAGTTTTATTTCTGTTTCATTTCACACTGTTACAGGGGATGGCAAATGAGGAGGTGATGCTAAATTTCGAGCATTTTTTGCTTCCAATTCCCGTTTTTGCTCTTCTTTATTACGAATAAGTTGAGCTCTTACAGTTATAAGCTCTCTGCTACGAATATGCTTAGGTTCCTAAAACATAAAGAAGTTTTGTTTTTGGGCTATAAACATGAATTTTACTATAGCAGTTTTAAATATATTTATTAATACTCAACATTTCTCATTTCCTTTTTAGATTGTCAATATTTCACATGAAATTAACTAGTTTAATAATAGAAGTTTCAATTCATGATTTAAATAATGTCTAGTTTTGTTACATTGTATCTAAATAAAGTTAACAGTCTAAAAGGTTACACCTAAAAGAATTAACATAAAGTTATATGCCCGACCTTTTTGATGAATTCTTAAGTTCACTATATAGTAAAAATAGTTCATTCAGGAAAGCATATTATAAATTTACTAATACTCAGTTCATAATTATAAAAAAAAGAAAACAACATAATTGAAAGATTCATCATGTAAAACAAAATGTTAAGTTTAACTAATAGTTGCTCTAATGGCACATCAAAAAAATTGAGTTAATTTTTATACTTGTGATTTGAAACAATTTTCCTTTTTCCTGTCTCCCATACTTGATACTTATTAAATTAAATTTTTATATCATTAAATTTTGTTATAAAAAATAATACATGCTTAAAATATCCATAACGTATGTGTATATAATGCATAAATATGTTTTTTATAAGTATCTGAATTTTTAAGGATAATTTTGGGATTTTGTTTTACAACAAAAATTTTTTATGACTACAATATAAAAGAAAATTCCATAAAATAACATAGATCTTTACAGCAATACCCGGTGCAGACAATTTTCCTGTATTTACTTATAGAACAATTACATAGAACATTTCCTGCATTAACATGTTTTAAAATTGCCTTAACCATTATTTTAAAATATGTTTTTATGTCTATAAGTCACAGAACAAAAATTACCTGAGGTCTCATGCGTGGATTCCAGCGACAATAATATCCTTTCCATAATTCCATGCAACGTATACTAGGAACAGCAAAAAGTATATGTTGTTGCTGATGTGTTGTATACAAAGGATTAATAAAATCACTTTGATTGCTATTGATAAAAGACCACAAAGAAACAGTGCGATTTTTCACATCCTACATAAAAAATGTCATTAAATAACATAATAAAACTAATATACAAAAATGTCCAAATTCTAATAACATATTAAACATTTAATTGACTTTTGTTAAATATTTTCTAATATGGTGCAGAATAAAATTAAAGTAATTTTAATGAGTACATTAGATATATATTTAATTTTTTTTATATTTATCAATAAATATAATTTTTTTAATATTTATTGAGTAATTAGCTATATTTAGTTCTTTTAATTTCCCCGCAATGATTTCCTAATGTTTAAACAAATTATTCTATCAACTTCAATTTTACACATTTTTTTATTATTTGAGAAAAATGTTTAAATTCCATTATATCAGAAAGTAGAACTGTTGAACAATTTAAGTGTTTTAAAATGTTTCAGTAACTTTTGATTTAACAACATTTCATTTAAAGCTATAAAATCAAAATGAAATATTTTTCAAAATAATCTTTTATCAAAACTGATGTAGAATGTATTCAGAAAGAACATATTCATTACATTAAAACTCAACTCCTGCAACAGAAATGATGCTGAAGAGAACAAATAGAGTAGTTTAAATTTCTTATATTTTAAAGATACCTAGACAACCTTAAAAAGGTAATTTCAAGCCACATTGACAAACTTAAAAAGGCTTTTATTAATCGAAGCTTTTATAATCGAATAAAAGCAAATATAGAAATAGGTAATATTAATAAGTAGTTAAAATTAATAGTAGTCAAAATTATTAAAATCTTAAGGATCTTTTTTAATTGTATCCATGAACTAATAATTTTCTAAAAATGATTATTAAGCAATAATTAATTGATTTTATCTTAAAGATTTAAAATTTGTACTAACAATAAAGAAGGTATGAATTGCATATGTTTTCTTCAGTTGTCAATTCAATTTTATTACTTCTAAATGAAAAAATAACTATTATTCTAATTGTGCTCTATAGCAGCAGTTTCTTCCTTAATAACACATACAATATCTAGTTCAAAGATCGCCTCGCAGGAGAAAGAATAAAACTTGAATGAACATTTGCACAACAAAATTTTTAAGAGTTTCAGATTTCAAAATTTTAATTTCATAGCAAATTTATATTTACAAAGATATATGAATCCAGAAATGTATACTGGAAGATCACTAAAATATTTAGAAACTG